>BQMF02000804.1:0-102864 GCA_027922465.2 Turritopsis dohrnii | reverse complement strand
GTACAGTGCATTTAAAAAACAATGCAAAGAATTTTGTCTACAGCTACAAGAAAGTGAGGTCTTTTTTTAAGTAAACTCTTTTCCGTTATATATCTATTTATATATCTGTATATATTTTTCCATATCTTGTATTACTCCTAACATTGGTAACTTTTATTAAACATTGTAAAGACTTTTGAAGATACGTGATAAGACTTTTTTTCCTGAAAATATTTCACTATTTTAACCAGATCTACGTATACCACATTGTAAAGGGTGTCCACGATAAAGCACGATGCTTTCTTGGGATCCCTGCCTAGTATTTTGTTTCCACTAGATGACTCTGAACTAGGATCGACTTTTATTAGTTATCTAACTTTTATCGTTTATGACGTTATCTTTTGATTTTATGGACTATGTTGTAAATAATTACTAAAGGCGATTTTTGATAATCTCAAGTAGAGTCTATCTATCGATTTTCGACTGGAAATATGACGGTCAAGCAAAGGAAGGGGAATCGAATGAAGTTGAATGAGTCAATGAGGACGATACAGATTTTTCTGTTACGGTTAAGGGAAACAAAATTGATGTCAGTGAAAATAAAATTGATGTCAGTGAAGATATAATTGATGTTTTGTGAAAGCAATATGGATGCCAGTGATGAAAAAATGACTATCAAACCTCAAAAACTGTTATTGTATTAGATTGAACTCTTAATTAGTTTTTTTATAATATAATTTTTAGTTCAAATTGAAAGTGTCGACAAAAATTGTGTTCCATTTTCTACTTGTATTGCAAATTTTGGTCAGGGAAAAGTGACTTATTTAGAAATTTAAGTCGGGGAAAAGCGACTAATTTCGAAATTCTGGTCGGGGAAAAGTGACTAAAATTTCTCGAGGTGACTAAATTTTTCCCCGACCAAAATTTTCCCCGACTAAAATATCCCGATAATAATCCCGACTTTTTTTCCCCAAAAAAGGTATTACAAAAGTTTAGCCCGAATTCCGTAAAGACAATTCTATTCTTCTATGGAGTCAGGAAAAAGGTATATTCAGACATTTTTTTCGTTATTGGGGTAATTTTGTAAAAAAGATCAAGTGGTCCAGATCTAATGAAAACCGACAATTAAGCCTGGATTGTTAACAATTCACTAATTAGTTATATAAACAAGCGGTTTTATTGAGCATTACGAACTAATGACAGTATCAGGTAAAAAACAGAATTTTTGTTTGTGGAGTACCGCTCAAATTCATCAGCAGGCTTACTTATACCGGGTGCCCCCAATTCTAAGTTAGGTTTTCCTCTAAACGATAAAAAAATTTGAGCATTAAAATATTTTTCCAATTAGTCAAAATATTCCTTTAAACGTATAAACTTCTTTCTGGCGCACGCTGTACATGCTATATCAGATGTTTCAGATTTCCAGATTTCCAAATTTTCATATTCCAAAACCTTTGCCACGCAGTTCCATTCCATTCATTAAATTTTGCGTGATAATTTTCATCAGATACACATGTCATGCTATTTTTAGCAATAAATAGCAAAAATATAGATGTTAAAAATGGTAAATATTTTATAAATTGCTGGTCTTTAGCAGAGATCTTGAAACTTGATAACAGAAGGCTGGATTCATGGTTTTCAACAGGTTCTAGCTCATCATCTTTTCTAAGCTCCTGTTGTCTACACAACCATTGCTGTGATAGGAAAAGCAGATAAACCATCGGTATTCGACATACAGCAATCTTTTTGACTTGGTAAGTACTCACCGCGTAAGAATTTTAAATTGATAATCTTGGAGTTGATGAAACTGTTGATAAAACAAGGATGATTACCATTGATACCGTTGACTATATATCGTTCCCGTCTTCTCAATACAATAATATGTACTTGTTTCCCACTTGGCATGAATTAAATCTGGAGTCTGAAGAAGAAATGTTACGGATTGTGATGACGGAAAGTGGGTGGTTCAAAAGATTCAAATTTAGCGCTAGGTAATTATTGAACAGCCTTCAAGATACTAGGGAGCTTACGCAACTGCGATTCTACGGCGGCTAGTAGTTTGTTGTTATGGTAACTTTGTAATATCTTTTTGCCGCCTCCCTCATTGTGAAATGCTTACGCATTTTTTAAAAAAATGTAAATAAATAAATATGGCGGCTGGCTTTAATCTAGAAAGCGTATTGCTTAACGAATATGAAGCAGAGGCAATAACTGATGAAGAACTTGTTTTGTTTTTAAGAGATATCAACAAAAAAAACCCAAATTTTCCGTATTGGGAGTACCAAAAGTTCGATATTGGAAATTGGAGTGACGATGAGTGCTGGACAGATTTTCGGTTTTGTAAACATGAATTTCTGTGCCTTGTAACTGCCCTAAATTTGCCACAGCAAATGTGTAGCTACAACAGATTGAAATTTGATTCGATGGAAGGCCTGTGTTTGCTGAAACGACGTACGGCGTTTCCATGCAGATACTCTGATTTAATCCCACGATTTGTTCGGCATGTAGCTCAATTGTGTATCATCTATAACCATATGATTGACTATATGTATGACCATTTTGGTCATTTATTAATGTCCTTAGATCAGAACTGGTTGAGGTGTTCTAAATTAAAATCATATGCTGATGCTATTCATGCTGCTGGTGCACCATTAGATAACTGTTGGAGGTTCATAGATGGCACAGTGAGAGCAACAGCACAACCTGGTGAAAATCAACGAATGATGTATAGTGGGCATAAACGGATCCATGGGTTCAAGTTTCAATCCATATCAACTCCTACTGGTCTGATAGCTAATCTCTTTGGAAATGTATAATCAAAGGATGTCATCCGTAAGAGTATCAGTGGAGTGGACATTTGGGGATGTGATAGAAAGATTCAGGCACTGTGGGAAACGGTAACGCTGTCACCACAAATAAAACTCACTTATTACGTTTAAGTAATATCTTCAAAAAATTAAACAAACACGTGAAGTTACAATACATTTACAGTACGTCCGCCATCTTTTCTTATTCACGAGGTTCTATATTATATTTTTGCTCTCCTCCCTCACCCTTCTATGTATAAATTTTTGTCACACTCCCCCAATTTCATACCGGAGGTATGAAATTTCACTTCAGTTATTCTACTTCCGGCACGTTGCCTTCTACTTCTGCTTGATCTGAGATCCGTAATTGAGCGATCGCTTTTGCGTTTCTGTGTTTGCGTTCTGGACGAAACTCAGTTGCCGTAGGATCCAACTCGATTTTGTCTTCTTTTCTTTCGTCGATCGAAAGTTCTAATGGAAATAGATGTTCTGGTGCGCGTTCTAGGTACTTCTTCCCAGCTCGCAATCGTACAGCTCGCACAATTCCATCCTTTCCCGGTAGCAGTTTCTCGACAATTCCGATGTTCCAATGTGCTCGATTTTTCTCGTCGCCTTTTATGATGACCACGTCGCCTTCCTTGAGAGTCATCTCCTTCTGTTTATGAGTTAGGTCGTGTCGCTCGCGTAGAAACTTCAAATACTCGGTTGACCATCGCTGCCAAACCTTTTCTCGAGCATGTTTAAGGTACCCATATCGTTTTCTCAGGTCCACCGTGACATCCAAATCTTCTTTGATGTTCTCCAGATGAGGGATGTGGATTGGGTAATCGAACATCATGACATTTGGCGTCAGCACTGTTGACTGAATATCATCCTCTATGTAGCCCAATGGACGGTTGTTGATCGTTGTTTCAACGTCCAACATCAGTGATTTGAACTCTTCCAACCGTGGCTTCAACTTCCCAAAGGATTTCCACATTGTTTTCTTCATGAGACCAACAAGTCTTTCGAACTGTCCACCCCACCAAGGGGCTCGACTAAGGTTGAACTTCCATTTCATACCTTGGTCTGCGAGAAAATTGTGCATTCTTTCCTCCAACATCACTTGCTTTAGCCATTTCGCTACTGAAACAAAACTTGAAAAGTTGTCAGAATAAATTTTTTCGGGTCTCGTTCTTCTTGCGATGAGTGATTTGAAACTCATAAGAACACCTTCAAATGTTTGGTCCTTGAGAACATCGAGATAGACAGCTCGCGTCAAACTGCAGGTGTAGAGCAGGATGTAGGCTTTGCGTTCAGTTGTTCCAGTAAGATAGATAAACGGCCCAGCGAAATCCAAACCGATGACTTGAAATGGCCGGTTGCCAACGGTGCGATCAGTAGGTAAATTTCCAATTCTTGGGCGAGCGAACGCAATTGCGTGAAAACGTTTACATCCGTGACATCTATGAATGGCAGCTTTTACCATTCGTCTCAATCTGGGGATCCAATAGTGTTGTCGGACGTCTGCCATTGTCAGTCCGACTCCGCCATGTAAAGTCCTCTTATGTGAATGCTCGACTAACTTCTCGCTGAAAACGTCATCCGTTGGCAGGTAAATCGGATAATCGCCTTCCACTCGGCCTATGCATATGTATATGCCTTGCTGATCCTTCTGCAGGTTCAGCCTTTCCTTGTCATGCGTAAACTTTTCTGTTGCCTCGTGGTTAGCTTGAACTTGTTTGATCCAGATCAGTTTTGCAGAATCAACATCCTCTGTTACCAAGGGTCCTTTGGTACGTTTGGACCTCTTTGTTTTGCAATTGGCGATGAACCTTCGGACCCAACATGTAACTCTTAGTGCTTTCCACAACGACGTTTTGGTGATGATATTCCAGAGGCTGTCAGGGTGATTCACTGTTGCAGCTGTTATGTAACCGAACTCTTCTTGAGTCTCGAGTGTATCTTTCGTTGTTATGTCGACAGGCCATTTGTGTTCATCTTCCAGCCATGTTTGGCCCCTTGAACCAAAAGCTGCTCAATTTGTCACCTTGACACCCTCGGCTTCCAATATCTGCAGGGTTTTGTGTTGTGTCGACATATCTCCAGCATACGTCACCGGTAGCTCTAATTTTCGTGATGCGATTCCTGACGAATTCTTTGTATTGACCAGCGCCTTTGATCCAGTGTAAGGCAGTTGTGCTATCAGACCAAGCAACCTTGCTTGACATCCGGGAATCGTGATAATGCCTGGCGTACATTCATCAGGAGGTTTGCTGCCATATGAGTGGATACCAATTCGAGCCTTGGAATGGTCAGACTTTTCTTGGACACGTCCTTGACTTTGAACACAGGAGGCCTTGTGATATTGCGGATTCTTGCCTGACAACTGCGTACACTGCTGCAGATGTACCCTCTTTGCTTGCGTCAGCAAATGCGTGAAGCGTTATCTGCTGAACATCTTCTTCGTAGCTTGGAATTGTTCTTGGAACTTCGATCGTGTGCGGAAGATGCATCAGCCATCGTTTCCAAGTTTTGCACAGATCTTTCGGAAGTTGCTGATCCCATCCCAACTTTTCGTCACAAATAATTCGATACATAATCTTTCGACAGTGTCACTGGCGAGACTAAACCAAGAGGGTCGTAGATTGACGCTAGATACCTCAGTATACCTCTTTTGGTACTATCTACGTCCAATTTCGGGAACTTAACGCAAGGTTGTCGCTCTGTGTGTTCCAGAAACACCAAGGATCGCTGATTCCGGATTGTTCATGTCGCAAATACTTCGATCATCTTGTTCGAGATCTTTGATGTTAGAGTGCCATTTGTGTAATTGAAATTTGGCGTCCCCGAGGATCTTGGTTGCTGAATCTTTCAATTTACGCGCTGCCACTCTTGTGTTTGCTCCCCCAATAACGTCATCTACGTAATATCTTCTTTCAATGACTCAACAATCTCGCGTGGTTTCTTCGGTATAGTTGGTGAAGTGATATTCTAATGTTCCGCCTCAGTAGGAATGAAGCTTGCACCAATCCCATCACTGCCCTTGTGAAGCGAAGCACGGTGGTTTCACAAAGAAGCATATCTTTGATCCAAAAGAAACGGAGAGCATCCCGGTCTTTCTCTCGAATTCGGATTTGATGGTATGCCTGCTTTATGTCTCCTGTGATTGCGACTGGTCGCATTCGGTTTCTGACCAAAATGGCCCACAGCCGATTTATTAGCGAGGGTCCCGTTTCCAAACAATCGTTCAATGATGTACTGGTGTCATTCGGCTTTGCTGAAGCATCGTAGACAATTCTCATCTTGGTTGTTTCTGCATCTTCCCTTATAACAGCTTTGTGTGGAATGTAAAACTCTCTTTCTCCTTGAACCTTGTCTGGTGCTTCTTCAATGATCCCATCCTTGAGTTGTTCTGCCAATTTTGTGTTGTACTCTTCAAACCTGCCTGATGACGTTTTCAGCTTGTTCAGAAGATTGTCCAATCTTCGAAGACTCTGGGCTTTGTTGTTAGGTAGTTTGTCGTGGTTTGCTTCCACATCAATCCCATTTCATACCAACCTTCCGGGTGCGCGCTGTAGTTGCTCCTTGAATTCTGAGAATACTGACTCTTGATCACCATCAGCTGTGTCTTGAAGACCGAGGACATCAGTGCGACAAAGCATGTCGTAATCAGTTGCTGATTGTGTCAGGAATGATTGCTTGTCAATCTCTTCACCCGGGGACATGACGACCCATTCCAAACTTTGTGAGTTCTGCAACTGGCTGACCAGGTCTTCCAATCCTGGGCTCCTTTTTCACTTTAATCTTGCAGTAAACGTCCAGTCCGATGACTAAGTGTATCGGGAGTTCGTCTCGAATCGCCTCGTCGAAGTGAATTCCATGTAGATGTTCAAATGATTCCTGAGTCTTCCGTAGTTCGGATTTGGAACCTTGAGTAGAACATCCTTTTGAACCTGGCTTGCTTCACATGTCATTGAAAACTTTGAACTCACACTTTCGAGAGCCAATTCATAGATTTCCACCTTGGTTGAAGTAGTGCTCATCAACATCTCGATTTTTCGCTGCTCAGTTCTCCTTGGCTTGCATTTCATGGCTTTCGCTAGGGGCAGCAGAGATATAGTTGCTTCCTGCGCCACTATCGAGTAAAGCCCGACATTTGATCCCATTTACGTTGACTAGAACAGTTGGATAGATGACTGCTTCTCCAGTTGTTAAAACCTGTAAAAATCGGTTGACTTTGATGATCTCGTGCTGTCACAGATAGACGTGTGATGTCTTCCATTGCACTTGAGACAGTTTCGACTTTTGCATGCTGATGCTTGGTGGTCACCTTTCATGCAGTTGAAACAGCGGCGTTTTGACTTAAGAATGCTTCGTCTTTCGCTAGTACTTGTAATCTTTGTACATTTCGTCGGCTTGTGATCACCACCGCAATAGACGCAAACGTTCGTTTCACTTCTTGTAGAAAATGTTCTGTCTGAAGTTCTCTTTGGCTGAGATGGCAGTGAATGCTGCTGTGTTTCATTTTTTGGATTTCGTTCTGTCCATTCCGCCAGTGCCGAGACAAATTTTGCAAAATCCCATTCTCGCCAATCTCTGTCTAATCGTACAAGGTCCGATCGTATTCCAGGTAGTTTGTTTAACGTCATACGAACATATCCCTGGATTTGCGTCAGTTTGCCCATTGTCTCGAGTGACTGTACACTATTGACCAGCGTCACATAGAAGTCGTGAATCTCGTTGGGGTTGTTTCCGCTGAGTGTAGGTAATGTCATTATCCTGTTTATATGCGCATTGACTATTTCGCTGGGCTTCCCATATTTCGTTTGAAGGATTGTTTTCGCCCTCTCGTAGCCTTCGGGTGCGAACGGCAACCCGTTGACCAAGGCAAGGGCTTGTGTCGGCAGCATGTCTCTCAGATATGAGAATTTCGTCACTGGTGAGATGTGTGACCCGTCAATTTCCGCTTGAAATTGGTTCCAAAACCGAAACCAGTCAATATGTGTTCCGTTAAACTTCTCGATTTGCAGCTTCGGCAGTTTTGCGTTGCTTTGGAAGTCTCTCTTAACATTATCTTTCACCACCGAGGTTGAGACGCTTGAAACTGCATATTCAGTTTTCTGATCTCCTTTAGAGCATCTTTGATGCCGGTGATCATTACATCGAATGGATCGATTCCATTTTGTAAACCTTCTCTCCATCTATCGATTTCTTCTTCTGGTGTATCTTCAGCGATCATTTGTTCAATAACAACGTACTTCATCTCATGGATATCTCCTAATGACTTTTCGAGGATTTTCAGTTTATCTTTGAGTTCTCTCTCGTTTTTTTCGTTTTAAGGAATTATCCATATCTTTTGTTGCATAATCGAGCAACTTCATTTTTACTTCGATTTTCTTGTGATCTGCCATTTTGCGCTGGCCACAGAATTCGTGTACTGCACTCTCACGGACCACTGATTAAAGAGATGTCTGAAGGTGACGGTCTCTCACCGCTCTCTCAACAGTTACTTCGTAAACTTCGTAAACTGGAACTTGTAAAAACCGTCCGATTTCACTGAGCTTGTTTAGAAGATAAATATGCTTGTAGAAACCGTCCTTTTCAACACATAAAGGACACCTGCTTGATCAAAGTGTTTTCCCGATTATCTCATGTATTATTCAATTCGTACACGTGGTGCGGAGTGTGAGTTTGCAGAAATAATAAAGGAATGTTTTCCTGATTATATTGAAAACAGCTCTCAAGGAAAATGCGTGTATGCTGTGATGCAACACTCCAAATAAATCACAATGTTACAATATATTAAATGCAAATCTCTGTCTAATGTCGCTCGTATCGTATGTAAGTATCCTTGTAAATTAAGATAAAGCTAGTCTCAAGGTGTAAAACCAATATATGAATGTATGGAACGCCGTTCCTGCCTTATGTTATCCGCTTTCATGACTGTTGGTCGTTTTGTCATTACATGCGGTCGTTTCACCATTATATGCGGTGGTTTTTATCATTATATGCGGTCGTTTCACCATTATATGCGGTCGTTTCACCATTATATGCAGTCCTTTTATCATTATATGCGGTCATTCCACCATTATTTGCGGTCGTATCACCATTATATGCGGTCGTTTCACCATTATATGCGGTCATTTTATCATTATATGCGGTCGTTTTATCATTATTCGAGTTTTTATCTTCATATGAAATTTCATTATACGACTTTTTGTTGTTATATGGAGGGGGAGTGCAAAATGGTTGAAAACGAGGCTGTAAAATTTGTTTTCGAGTAACAAATGTCACGATTCGTATGAGAGTGAAAATAAAACATGGCGTGTAATTCTGAAAACAAAGCGATGAAAGAAGTGTTGATAAGCCTGGGCTTTTCAGACAGGATAGAAATATTTTCTGCAGAAAAGATCACACCAGATATTGTGCCAAAACTATCATTACTTGAATTTGGGCAATTAGGCATAACAGAGCGCAAAAGTATAATGGATCTCCGAAGCAAATGCAGCATGTTCGGGGCCTTTTCGCCAGTGAGAAGCGCTAGTAAAGAAGGTGGTGCATCAAAGTTTCAGATTTCAAAATACATCCTTGTAGACTTACTGAGTGAAGGATTCAAAGTAAAAGACATTTCATCCTTATTGGGAGTGTCTGAACGCACTAATTATCGTCGTATGCACGAGTTTGGTATTGAAGTGCGGAATTTCGATGCTATAACAGATGACCAACTTGACGAGTGTTTACTCAGATTGTCGTCAGAATACCCTAACTGTGGAGAAAATATGCTGAGTCAAATGTTGAAGCACAAAGGACTGACAATTCAAAGATCCCGAGTGCGAGAGAGCCTGTTAAGAGTTGACTATGACGGTGTAAAGAAGAGAAAGAAAGGCAGACTAACACGTAGAGTATACTAATCTAATCACCTATGGCACTTGGATACAAACCACAAACTTGTTCGTTGGTATTTTATTATTATCGGTGCTGTAGATGGCTATAGTAGGCTGCCCGTGGTATTGGAATGCACTGGTAGCAATAAAGCGGCTGCTGTATTAAACTGCTTTCTAAAAGGAGTGGAGGAGTATGGTTTACCTATGCGTGTGCGCTCGGATATGGACATGGAGAATATTCTAGTGGCCGATTACATGATTGAGAAACGCGGGGAGAATAGAGGAAGTATGATTACAGGCAAGAGCACACACAACCAACGGATTGAGCGTTTGTGGAGGGACGTTTACACTGGTGTTTTAAGTTATTTTTACGATGTATTCTATTTCATGGAAGAAGAAGGTCTGCTCGATCCTTTAAATGAGATTCATATAGGATATCTTCATTATGTATACCTCCCCAAAATTAACGAAAAGCTGAAGTTCTGGAACAACGCATGGATTACACATCGATTGCGCACAACAAAAACCTCCCCTTTAAAAATGTGGGTGTCCAGACAAATGAATCACCAAGTTGGAATTGAATTTACGCCAGAACAACTGCAATGCAATTAGGAAGACCGATCTTTTCTACACCGGATTATACAAACACCAAGTCTAATTAAGTCGCCATCTGTAACCCCTCGCAGTGTCATTAAATCTACTTTTTCCCGCTCAAATCTCTCTAAAAGATGGCTTAAATTCGCCTTGTGCAAAACTTCCTCAATCTTTTTTGCCGCCATGTTTTCACGTGGTTGCGATTTCGTGATCTTTAACATGAGACTACCTACTTCTTAACACTTTCTCGTAGTGTTCTTTTTGCACTCCTCCCTCATATAAAGTTAAATCGTATAATGGTGAAACGACCGCATATAATGGTGATACGACCGCATATAATGGTGGAATGACCGCATATAATGGTGGAATGACCGCATGTAATGATAAAAGGACTGCATATAATGGTGAAACGACCGCATATAATGGTGATACGACCGCATATAATGGTGGAATGACCGCATATAATGATAAAAGGACTGCATATAATGGTGAAGCGACCGCATATAATGGTGAAACGACCGCATATAATGATAAAACTACCGCATATAATGGAGAAACGACCGCATGTAATGGCAAAACGACCAACAGTCATGAAAGTGGATAACATAGGGCAGGAACGGCGTTCCATATGAATGTCCAATGTACGATGAGGTAAACACTGCTGTTGCAAAGCAAATCTCCGAAATTACAATGTCAATCTCTCCGAGGGCTCCACTTTGTGGGAAACGGTAACGCTGTCACCACAAATAAAACTCACTTATTACGTTTAAGTAATATCTTCAAACAAATTAAACAAACACGTGAAGTTACAATTCATTTACAGTACGTCCGCCATCTTTTCTTATTCACGAGGTTCTATATCATATTTTTTGCTCTCCTCCCTCACCCTTCTATGTATAAAGTTTTGTCAGCACACTGCAAAAAATCGGCTTTAGTGCAATATTGCCCATAAGCAAACAAATACCTTATCGGACAAAACTTAAGGCTGAAATACACTATCATTTTTCAATGATACATTCCAATGACATTGAAATTAAAAATTTTGGCGCGAATACACTATCATTGAAAATTACAAACATGGACTCTGAGGAAGAAACAGCAGCTGCTGTCGTTATCAAAAAAGAGAGTTGAACGCAGAAAATCAAAAGAAAGAAGTGCATGGCTATATAGACGAAATGAACTTGGCATCTATAATACCCTCATGCATGAACTACGCGTGGGGGGAATCGCAGAATATACGAGATTTTTAAGAATGCCACCGAGTATTTTCGATGAGCTGCTTCATCTCATAGACGTTCATATTACGAAAAAAACACGAGACCCAATCCCTGTTCAAGTTAAAGCACATTGTCCCAGTTCATCCCTGAATTTTGCGAAGCCGTTTACATGCGATTAGAACTTTGTCGACTCATCCAAATTTCAATAAATGTTTCAGTTGCTTCTTGCATCTTCATTTTCGTGTGTAAAAGTCTTCAAAATGTTGTTTTCGTTTTAATAGCGTCTAAAATCACATCGCGTGCAATGAACACGTGCGCGAAAACAATAGATTCGATTCGAAACAATAGAAAAAAAATGACATTGAAAAATTAAAAGTTGAACATGTTCAACTTATCATTTTTCAATGTCATTGAAAATGAGAGTGTAAAAAATGACATTTTTTTCTGAATACACTGTCATTTTTCAATGATCATTGAAAAATGATCATTGAAAAATGATAGTGTATTTCAGCCTTTAGTCGGACAAAATTTTAGTCGGACGAAAATATTAGTCGGACAAAATTTTAGTCACCTCCAAATATTTTAGTCACTTTTGTCCGACTAATAATATTGTCCGACTAAAATTTTGGTCCTTTTCTAAAATTTCATAACTTACTTAATTTTCGATAAGGATTATGAAAAAGCGTGTGGGAGTGCACCGATATTACTCTAAGTTCTAGATATGGATAGGAAAACGAGGGGAAAGGCATATTTAATAAAAACAGTTTTTCCGACGTGAAAATCATATGTCCAACAAAATCATCATACCACGACGGTACAATTTTGGCTTCAGGCGTATCTTCCATTATGGCAGTCTTTTTCATTTTCTTTTGAACTACCTCGCTATCACTTTCATCGGAAGTTTCTGTTATCACCGCTGCTTTTCTCTTTTCCTGTGGATTCCTTCCTGGAATAAGCGAAGCTATTAAAAAGGTCCAATCTGTTTACGAAAGGGTCGAGAATAAACAATGAATATCATGAAGATCAGCGTTGATACTACTTATCAAAACACTTTACCACTTTAGAAATTGTTTATTTATGACTAGCTAAGTCATGTAAAAATATTGTATTCGTTGATGAGCAAAAAGAAAAATCATAAAGATATTATAAATATTTAAAATATTGTAATTAAACTGATAAGAAGAAAAATTCTGAAAAAAATGATTTGGACCAAATATTTAGTCGGACATAATAATTAGTCGGACAAAATTTTAGTCGGACAAAATTTTAGTCACATCCAAAAAATTTAGTCACTTTTGTCCGACTAAGTTTTGTCCGATAAGGTAGTTAGAAAACATTGAAAACGAAACAGTGGCTCCTGTAACGTAATCTCCGAAAAAGTCTGTTGGCTGATGGTAAGAAAAAGGGCTGATTCATTCCATATGATTCTACTTTACGAAATTCCTATTTTTCATGATGTCCTGATGTGTACCTACGGATGTAAGAACAACAGCAAAGCCAATCATGACAAAGGGTTTTCTTTCTTTTTAATGATCACGTTGGAAGCGAAATTGGATCAAAGCAATAAAATGGACCGCTCTTTCAGAAAACGTTCCTGGTGTTCAGATCATTTTGAGGTTCAGGTAATTTCGACAAGAAATTCCTGTGGATTTTGATCTAATATCTTGTACAGAAATTTTCATGGCATGAATAGGGCCAACATAAAATATATTGCAAGATTGGCACATGGTAAAAGACAACATGAAAACTTGAGTGGGGAAAGCAAAATGTCGGACGGAAAAAAAACACAAGATTTTTGGTGTGAATCTATTCTGGATTGGTGACGAAATTGCCTCTATAGGTTCATGATCAGGTGTTTGAAAAGATGACTTCCACGATGCATGACTAACATTTTAGGCCACTTCAAACACTGTTAGTTTAAAAAATTCCTAGAAAAAGTTTAATGGAGGGTAAACATGGTAGCTTTTTAGCGATGGGAAAATGCTTTTGTAAGTTTCGGATCTTTGTAGTTCCTCATTTTGACAATGCAGTGATAGTTTGAATGACTTCATACATGAATTTTTTCACAACTCGTTGCTAAACCGATGCAAAATTCCGTCATGAAGAGGTGAAGTGTTTGATCCTCCTACACCTGATGTTTCTTCAACAATATCACACGAGTAGCTACTTTACCACTCAATTTCCATCATTTGTTTGTTTGTTTCTTGTTCAATCCTCTGATCTGTAGTAATACGCTATTTTTATTGGACATACTAACTTTGATCATGTGATAAATTACAACCAATACCCTCTAAGGAAAATTCGAGTATTTGTTCAAATATTTTTCTGGCTCAAATGAAAAACATGTTTTCTGCAATAATTCCCAAAAACACGAACAACAACCACCTCTGTTGTTTTTCTCAAATCAAAAACCTACCTTCACAAAAACATATGATTCATTTCCGTCGATGTAAAGTAGTGGTTTCCATGATACCAAATCACACGCGCCATGTGTTGATTTATGATTGCCCTCATTGAAATAAACAACAGCAGTAAAACTATTCGACGTCTGTTAGTCAATTTACGCAACTTATTCGACACGAGGAGCATAACCTTTCATGTGAAAACTAATGTTGATGTTCTCTTTTGTGGATTCATAATTCCTCTTCTATGTATTCTCGATATTCTCGTGTGTAAAGGACCAACAAAAGTAAATAACGTAAAATAACAAAATAACAAGTATCACAAGTTGGAATATACCCTTGATATTATTCCCACACTAATAACCTGGGTAAAATTTTTTTACCGATTTTAACTTCGAAAACGATGTGTCAAATTCCGCGTTCCCCCCCCCCCCCCCCCCCCCCCCGTGAGGAAAATTGTAATGACAGAATCGCGACTCAACAGTGTACCCATATTGAAAACTGATCAAGAAAATGTATGGGATCGTTTCGCTACGACCAACCGTTGCAGAGATATCCTCGATTAAAGATTTCGATGACGTCATACCAAAAAACATTAATGTCCAAATGTTGCGTCATCCCAACACCTGTACTGCGGACCCTAAAAAACGTCAGTTACCCCTATTTGGTTCTCGAGATATTTCCCCAAACTCGTCGCATTCGATTGGGGATGCAATGCAATGATTCCCCGAGATCGTTAATATAACTGACGTCAAATGCACGTACTACTATATAATAATCGTAAAAAAAACGCATGGCCTAACGAAAAATATGACCATGATTAAGAAGATTTTGACTGTAAAATTCAACAAAATTTATCACTCTCTAAAATAAAAGTGTGACACACACTCGCTACTAGTAACCCGGGTAAAATTTTTTTACCGAGTTTAACTTCGAATAGGATTGCAAAAATTGCCTTTCCCGTGTGCGAACCCCGTTAGGTTACGAAAATTTCAATTTGGGAATTGGAAACGGAAAATGCATCTATTTTGTAGAGCTAGAAAAACTGACCAAAAAGGGTATGGGATCGTTTCGCTACGACCAACCGTTGCAGAGATATCGTCGATCAAAGACATTGATGACGTCATAGCCGCAGTACCAAATAAAATTTAGGTCCAAATGATGGGTCACCCCTTCACCCGTATCGCAGACCCTAAAAAACATCAGTTATCCCTATTGGAGATATTTCCCCAAAAAAAGTCGCGTTCGATTGGGGATGCAATGCAATGATTCCCCCGTGATCATAAAAAAACTGATGTAAAATGACACGTGCTTTTACACTAATCGTGTAAAAAACGAAGTACAGTGTTTTTCATAATACGGAAACGGAAATTTTAAACTAGTTTTTTTAAATGAATATACCGAATTTTAAAACAATTTTTACATCGATGGAAAGCCATTTTGACACATCGTTTTCGAAGTTACAATCGGTAAAAATTTTTACCCAGGTTACTAGTGTGGGAATAATATCAAGGGTATATTCCAACACTCTCTCACTTGTGATACTTGTTATTTTGTTATTTTACGTTATTTACTTTTGTTGGTCCTTTACACACGAGAATATCGAGAATACATAGAAGAGGAATATGTATCCACAAAAGAGAACATCAAAATTAGCTTTCACATGAAAGGTTATGCTCCTCGTGTCGAATAAGTTGCGTAAATTGACCAACAGACGTCGAATAATTTGCTGTTGTTGTTTACTTCAATAAGTGCAAGCAGAAATCAACACATGGCTCGTGCGAGTTGGTATCATGAAAACCACTACTTTACGCGGAAATGGATCATATGTTTTTGTGAAGGTAGATTTTTGATTTGAGAAAAACAACAGAGGTGGTTGTTGTTCGTGTTTTTGGGAATTATTGCAGAAAACATGTTTTTCATTTGAGCCAGAAAAATATTTGAACAAATACTCGAATTTTCCTTAGAGAGTATTGGTTGTAATTTATCACATGATCAAAGTTAGTATGTCCAATAAAAATAGCGTATTACTACAGATCAGAGGATTGAACAAGAAACAAACAAACAAATGATGGAAATTGAGTGGTGAAGTAGCTACTCGTGTGATATTGTTGAAGAAACATCAGGTGTAGGAGGATCAAGCACTTCACCTCTTCATGAGGGAATTTTGCATCGGTTTAGCAACGAGTTTTGAAAAAATTCATGTATGAAGTCATTTAAACTATCACTGCATTGTCAAAATGAGGAACCACAAAGATCCGAAACTTACAAAAGCATTTTCCCATCGCAAAAAAGCTACCATGTTTACCCTCCATTAAACTTTTTCTAGGAATTTCTTAAACTAACAGTGTTTGAAGTGGCCCAAAATGTTAGTCATGCATCGTGGAAAATCTGAAAGTCATCTTTTCAAACACCTGATCATGAACCTATAGAGACAATTTCGTCACCAATCCAGAATAGATTCACACCAAAAATCTTGTTTTTTTTCCGTCCGACATTTTGCTTTCCCCACTCAAGTTTTCATATTGTCTTTTACCATTTGCCAATCTTACAATATATTCTATGTTGGCCCTATTCATGCCATGAAAATTTCTGTACAAGATATTAGATCAAAATCCACAGGAATTTCTTGTCGAAATTACCTGAACCTCAAAATGATCTGAACACCAGGAACGTTTTTTGAAAGAGCGGTCCATTTTATTGCTTTGATCCAAGTTTCGCTTCCAACGTGATCATTAAAAAGAAAGAAAAACCCTTTGTCATGATTGGCTTTGCTGTTGTTCTTACATCCGTAGGTACACATCAGGACATCATGAAAAATAGGAATTTCGTAAAGTAGAATCATATGGAATGAATCAGCCCTTTTTCTTACCATCAGCCAACAGACTTTTACGGAGATTACGTTACAGGAGCCACTGTTTCGTTTTCAATGTTTTCTAACTATTTGTTTGCTCAAGAGCAATATTGCACAATTTGAAAATGTAGCGATGGAAGTTTAGACGTGATTAAGTCTTTTCTGTGAGCAAGAAAACGAAATGTTTTGCAAACAAGAGTTTTGCAAACCCACGTTGAAAGATGTTCCATTTTATTCATTGTGAAAACCATGGTTCAGAACCATCGAAATAATTGTTGGTAAACTTTGTAAAATTGATCAGATTTAATAAAAAGACATTTTAAAAATTCTAGCAAGCCTACATTATCAAGTGATTACATTATCACTGGCTGATACTTTCTAAAATTAGTAAAATTTTTGCGATTGCGAAGTTCCTTCAAATTAACTGCGGCATGTAATTCTCCTTACTGGATAGTGCGATTTTTTTCATTTTTCTTAATTCGCTTGCAAATCTTCAAATATTGAAGGAATGTCGAATAATTAATTAACATCAAACCAATGCACACATCATGACCATTGATGTTCACATTTGCTTTCATTTATTTGCCTTCATCAATTTTTCAAAGCAAAGAAAAATCAGATATTTCACATAAGTAATAACATAGGTGAACATATTCAGAGGTTTTATTCATTTATAGTCATACTATACACATGTATAAATTCTATATTTTTTCTAATAGAAAAATGATGTTAGTGTTATCAAAACATATTTGAAGAGAAAAAAAATCGATTCTTCTATCGAACGAAATGATACACAGCACTGCATCCGGACAAGTTGCTCCGACAAATATTCTGCACAAAAGTCCAAAGACAAGACCGGTACGAAAAGACAAGGCTGTTACAAGCAACGAAGTGGCGTGTAGCAAGAGAAAAAGGAAACGAGTAACTTTAAATGTTAGTGGAGCTATTTACGAAACATACGAATCCACTTTGGATCGGTATCCTGAAACTTTATTAGGCACAACAGAGAAACGACGTAGGTTAATGGACAAAGACATCATTTTCATCAACAGACATCGAACGGCTTTTGAAGCTGTGCTCTTTTATTACCAATCTAGCGGCAGACTAGTGCGTCCTCCGAATATTGATATGAAAGACTTTGAAAATGAATGCTATTTCTACGAAATTTCAACCGACGTCATAAAAGGTCTACTTTATAGCGAGCAATATTTATACAAGAGGAGGCGTCTATTACCTCCAGAAGCACAGTTCGGAAAACTTCGACAGTTCATGTGGAAATTTTTGGATTCTCCCTTATCTATTGCATACGCTAAGATTGCTAGTATCTATTTTCTGGTATCGTATCTTCTCGTGGTTATCTCCATAATATTGTTCTGTTTGGAGACAGAAATCATGTTGAATTATGTTGGAGATAATTTGAAGAGCCACTTAGAGAAGATAAAAACTTTGGAAGTCGGTCTTCACTTGTTCTTTTTAGTTGAACTTTTTGTCAGATTTTTTGCCAATCCATGGCCCCAATCGTTTTTCTTCGTGCCATTAAACGTCATAGAATTATTTTCATTCCTCAGCTTCCTAATGGCGTACATGTTCCCGTCAAAAACGTTCGTCACATTGTGGTTATTCCGGCTAAGCAGGACGTCACGTACATTCCGACTCTTACGATTGTCGAAATGGTCGAGATTGATCAAAACCAGCTCGTCGGTTGTCCAGTCGTCAATTAATGACGTGTTGGCCGTTTGTTTTGTAACGACAATCATAGTCATACTATGTGGGAGTATATTGTTTTATATCGAAATGGAGGTACCGAATACAGAATTCAAGAGTATTCCACACTCCATGTGGTGGGCTATTCAAACAGTACTGTGTGTCGGATACGGTGATATAACACCGACAAGCGTTGTCGGGAAATCAATCGGTGGCTGCGTCTTATATCTGGGTGTGGTCACTAACACCGTCCTATTGCTATCGCTTGGTGGTAGAATATTTGATATGTATTCGAAAGAAGTGTCGAACACCGATTTTTTGCCATCATATTGACGCCATCATGTTGAAGCCAAAAAAAGAACTATGTAACATTAGTTTTAGCCTTTCATAATATCTAATGAAATTTTTCTAATAATTTAAATTTAGGACTTCGTGTGTGAATACGCCAACAGAACATGGTTAAGGTTTAAAAGAAATTGGTTGGATTATTCTCCCTATTAAAGAAATCCAAAATCCAAAAAAAAACTTAAGAAAAAACCATATGAAAAGCCAGGTAACTGTAAAACATCTAAGACTAAGTATTAATGACAATGTTATTTGATGCGCAAAATTGTTGACCTAATCGTCAGAATGATCACAAATTCAATCTTCATTTTTGAACCTTTAATTCAAAGTTTGTATTTATATTTTATTATTTTTCCCTTATCTATTTTTTGTTTTTCATAAAGAAAATATAGGGAATTATTAGGGTAATATGGGGTAAGATGGGTCGGCGGGGTAAGTCGGGTCATTAACTTGAAGTGTAGATAGAGCGATTATTTTTATCGGAACAAAATGGTAGGCGAGTAGTGACGGGTTGTTATGTTAAAAATATCTGTTTCTAAGGCTCTATCTACACTTCAACTTATAATGACCCTTACAATTACCCCAACGACCCATCTTACCCCATATTACAAATCAAGATTGGGATGACGTGTTACTTAGCAGTTGCTTCTGCAAATGGACAGTTTTACCTTAAATAAAATATATGGAACTATTACAAATCAAGTTTGGTCTGCTAGGTGTTATTTAACTGTTGCTTCTGCGAATGGACAGTTTTACCTTAAAAGGCCAAAGTGTGAAAATTAACCGAGCAGGAGGCAATCAAAGAATTCATCAAGTACAGAATTTTAAAGTTCTCCAGGAATATATCCAAGTATTTTAGCGCTTCATTTGTAACAGCCTTCATTAACGAAAATTTAGTAAAAGAAACAGGTGCATTTGATTTTGTAGTTGCAGTTGATTTGCAACGTTTCGTAACAGAAAACGGTAACAACTGAGCAATTTACTTTGCAGTCTACGAATACTGGGGATGAGTCCAGACTCGATATGAAGGCGAGAGGTTTTTAGAGGAAGGGAGAAACGGCATTTTTTGACGTTAGAGTTACGCACGTTAATTCCAAGACATCCAAAAACCTCGATACTTCTGTAGTTTTTCGCAGACATGAGGAATCCAAAAAGCGTGAATACCTGCAAAGAGTTCTCGAAATTGAGCATGGAACATTCACACCTCTGGTCTTTGGAACGAATGGAGGAACCGGAAAAGAGTGCAGAAGATTTTTGTCTCATCTTGCTGGAAAGTTATCTGAACAGTCCGGTGATACTTATGGTACGGTCATGGATTGGCTAAGAACACGGCTCTCAATGGAACAGACAAGAGCCTCTTTACTGTGCCTAAGAGGTTCACGTGCCCCCTTCAGGGCATATTCTGCTGAAGACTTAAGATTTGACAACATTCTCGGGGGTTTGTGAGACAGAGTCTTTTTTCTTTTTTTTTTTTCAATGTTTGGCAGGGTACGTTTGCCCAGTATTTGTTCAAGTGTTTTTTCCGAGAATGTGATTTGGGATTACTACTTCACAGAGTTTTGGCCATCTCTGCTTTTGAATTGCAAATATTTTGGTTATTTCAATTTTTTATTTCTACAGTGAGAGGATTATTTGCGAAATCATTGTTTTACATCTTATTTTATCCAAATTGTAAGTATTTTTAGATTTTCTGAATTTTAAATATATAATGTAATGTTATTAAAAAATAAAGAGACTGCATCCAAATAAGAAGTCAAGTTGGTAAATTATAATGGTAGATCTATACTGGTGTATTAGCTTGCCTGTACAGCCAGGCTACCATGTTGTTCAGCATTTTCAAATCATCAAACTGTTTCTAATGGCAACATAGCATGCCAAATAAAATTTGACGTCAAATAAAGATCTTTGTCAATCTATGGCTACAAGTAAATCAGGTGGGTTTGAAACTTTAATAATGAAAAGTAACTGGTTACAAAAGTTTCTTTTCTTCGTTAGATAACCATTTTCTTAACCATATTTCCATTAAGTGTAAATGCCCATAGTCCTTTACAGTTGGTAACGATATTTTTCATACTTGTTTTTAGCTTCTAGTTACTTGTTGTTGTTGTAAACAAAAGATTATTATGGTATTATTTGCGCAATCTCCTCCTTGGAAATCCAATAAACAATCACTGAACGTTGGTAAAGGAAAAACCAATCTTCAGAAAGCATCTCCATCAAAGGGAATCAAGTAAGTTTAGGATACCCTATCTTTCTATTTTCAGAAAACCTTAATATACTTAATGTAATCTCGATTAACTGTGCTTGCTGTATTTTAGGGTAATCAAACTTCAAAGAAACAAAATCATCTTACGTGCCGAAGTTGTTCTTCGTTGCCGTAAAGATTACGCCTTGAATGGTGGAGTTGGTATTCAAACAAAACGAAAACGGTCAGATGAACTCGAAACTGATCTGTTACCTCCCAGCAAAACGTGTCGTCTTGAACTGGAAGAATTTTGTGACCATGACGTTCTTCGACGCGGTCAAAAACGAAAACGTGAAGAGAGCGTGTCACGTGACGATATCTTGTTATCGCCACCTCGAAAGAAGCCTCGATTTGATGTTGATTTTCAATAACTCTATTAACATTACAGAGTCTCACACTTATTGCACAAATATCCACAGTGAGAATGATCTAAGATTTCTTGACATAAAAGATCTGAATTTGTTGAGGAATGAGTTTTCTTTTTTGTCCTAGAACCCAGCGACACGTTGCCTTTTTATGAATTCAAGTGTTACATTTTTGAGATCTATACCATCGAAACCTCTTCGTAGATGTTTTCTGATAAGTAGTGTTTTACCCTATCATCGACCTTCTTGATACGTTTCACAAGGCAGAAACACAACATCGACATTTTTGTTTCCTCTTTTCTGAGATTGTCAGATTGTAAAAACTATTTACGGTTACAACCATTGTTCACTACCCAACTTGTAGAGGTATTCTTTGAGCATACTATTAAGTAAGTAAGTAACGGGAGTTTTTAGTCCTTGGGCTTCCATCCGTAATGGTTGGTTCTTCCGCCCGCCGACTTGCAACTGTTAGTTGACTTACCGCCAGAGATACGTATAGCATTGCTCTAACTTGCCCGAAGGCCAGTGTGCAGTCAGTCGATGGCTCCTAATGGGCTGACACGCTGCTTTTAAAGCGCATCGGAGTGGTGTAATGAGATACGACATGACTGGACTCGAACACGGGTCGCAGCGGTCGCACTCAAAGGTACCAACCACTACACCATCGCTGCACGAAAACGAAAGAACAAAAAAAGCTTCCAATGATTTTGCATACTATGATTTTGCATACTATTAGTATGTCGAACTAAAACTCCTCAATCTTCCTCAACAACCAAACGTCTCTGAAAAAATAAGTGTTAAAAAGAACACGAGGCAAGAGATGTTTATTTCTAAACCAACGCTAATCAGGTTTACACCATGATCTTTTAATGCACTGAACGTTTTAAAAATTTTCGGTCCTTGGGTTTCCATCCATTATGGTTGACTCTACCACCCACCAACTTGAACAGAATCTCTTGCTAAAAAACAGCTCTTGAAAGCCCTGCAACTAGAATACTGAAAAACTGACCACAAAATTCGGCCGGCATAAAGGTCATTTTTGACGGCTATTCAACGCATAGCGTTACATGGTCAGTCAATTGCAAAGTTCTTGTTTTTTCACTGTTTTCTTTATCTTGCGCAAACGTCCCGTTAAAACTTTCAATAAGGTATGCATAGTTGACTTACCACCATGAGAGACGTATCGCAGTGCTCTGACTTGCACAGAAGCCAGTTGAATACGCTGCTTTTGAGACCCATTAGATGCGACATCACTGGGATTGCAAAAATCATTTTCGAAAGTACAAACCACTTCACCATCCCTACATAAAGAGTTTGTTGACATTCTCCACGTAAAGAAATAACGCAGCAAAATCATTGGAAGCTTTTTTTGTTCTTTCGTTTTCTTTACAATGAGATGCCATATTAAAACTTATTTGAGATACGATTTTCTTCTACCTTCTCTTTCACTGTCAATCTCCTAATAAATTATTTTTTTCATTGACCTGCTTTCTCGCATGAATATATTTTCATGAGCAACCAGCGCCCACAGCCTAGGAATATTCTTCATGTCCATATTTCCTCGCGCAGTCTAATCGTCTCCATCTTTTTTCGTGTCGTACGTCATAACCATACGTCAGGTTTTCTCGACGTTTTCTTCTTGTTCATCATCCTCCCGAATTTTTTCCGCCAGTCGTTTTCGCTCTTCTGCTTGTCGTAGCTTCGTCAACACCAAGCTTTCAAAGTCGCAGTTGCTAGCAGCACATGGGCGAGGCGACGCTGTGGATTCTGGGACATCAGTCTAAAGGATTATTTAATTTTATAAAATCGAATGAAGAACAGCATTGGTGACAGTACAAAATTATGGGAAGTTTTTTTTTCTGACGTAAGTGCAATCATCTCAAGACATTGTTAGAAATAACAGAAAAGAAACGTCATCTTAAAGTAACACAAGAAAATGAAAGTGAACCTTTTCCTTCGTAGGATGTTTCTTGTCCAGCCATGAAACAATGATGGGGTTCTCCACAAGTCCTTTTTCAAATTCCAGCGCCATGTTCTAGCGAATAAACACAAACAAACAATAACAATAAACATTTTTCATTTCAGTAGATCCGTGGCTAGATGACTGTGGTCGGAGAAGTGCAGCCAGCTATCATGAAAGTTGCATAGAAAGTAAAAACATACCGCTTGTAGCACACTTTCATATTCGATAATAGCCAATCCATTCTTCTTGGACAGCACTACCGTGGTCACATTACCATACTTAAAACATAAAAAGGGAATCAAGAAAATAAAACATAAACCGACGAACACATGCAATAACCCAGTCACCAAAATTGCCAAAAAGTCACTGTGACAAAGAGAATTTTTATTGAAATTGTGTGCATATTTATATAGAAATGCACTCCTTCGCAGAGATTTTTTAACAAATGTTCCAGCTCGGAATGGATTTATATCCCTAGCAGAGTTCGTTCACAGAGATTATTTCAACTTAACTATTGGGACAATTTTAAAGGTTAATATCATCAGGAGATTTGTGTGTTTGATCGGGTGGAATCATTATGTCTTTATAGATCAACGTCTCTTGTTTTTTGTTTGAAAGACAAAGTGATATTTTGAAATAAATAGGTTTCGACCGTCCACCTGTAGAAGTAGTTTTACATTGTACAGGCTTAAGGCGAATCTCCACAGAGCAATTTTCGGTCGCTGGCAACCAGCGCCCGATTATGCGCATGCGTACTAGCAGTTATTACGAAATAGTTATGGTCGCTGGCGACCAAAATCTGTTCGTCGGCGAGCGCTCGGGAGTAGAATTCATTTCTACTCCAGCGGCAGCGCATGAGCGCAGCCAATCAAAACATTTCGAATTTGCTAAAGTCTGCAGATTAATCTCATGTTTCATTTCAAGATGGCGGAAAATAATTATCAACACATGTTGTTCCAAAGGTTTCTATCAGCAAAACAAAGCACTGTTCCTGCTGTTTCAAGTAGTTCTTTCTCTTTTCAATCGTTAATGGATAACTTAACAACTGTTTCACCACCGGAAGAGAGTGAAGAATCCCAATCAATTTTCCTAAATTACGAGGAGCAAGAGGGTCAGCCACCACCACCACATGATGACGAAGAATATGAAAATAATGCAGTGGGTTCACCGCTATCTAATGATGATATAAATGAACTTCTTATTAACGAAGTTAAATGTTTTAACTGCATTTGGGATAGTTGGTGCAGAGGGTTCAAGGAGAGAAACACAAAGGACAAGGCGTGGGAAAAAATAGCTGAAAGATTGACTGCTACAAATGTTTCAGGTATTAACAAGTGTATATATATATATATATCTTTCATAATATAGATAACAAATTTTCTATTTCAAGTTTTCAATTTTAAAGTTGTTGTATTTTGTACATTTAGAAGGTGATCTAAGGAGAAGGTGGAAAAATATCCGAGACGCAATGGCAAAATGTGTAAAAAAAATGTATGCTGCATCGAAGTCAGGGTCTGGTTCCTCGCAACCAGCAAAATGCAAATATTTTGACTCTTTGCAGTTTTTAAAAGATGTCGTACATAACAGAGTGACAGAAACTAATCTGGAGCCATTTCTGTCACCCTCTGTTTCACCTACTCCAAGTGTGCCTCTTTCACCTGCTCCAAGTATGTCATCACATCACATCAATATGTTTGCGTCACCAACAACTGCACCCATAAAGAGACCAGCTAGAGGAAACCATTCATCCGCCAAGAAACAGAAGGGTAATGATGCTGAAGACAGGCGAGAAAAAATCGATTTAATGCTAGTGGATGCAATAACTAAACCTCCCACTAAAGAGAAAGAACTTGATGCTGATGAGTTGTTTTGTCAAAGCTTGGTTCCAATTTTGGGAGAACTACCTAAAAAAAGTAACAGGCTTGCTAAAATTGAACTTCAGCAGGTACTGCTAAAGTATGAATTTAGTGAATGACTTTGAACACTTTTGGTATTAGTTCATCTTCAGTCAACATTGATGTTTTGCTTAGTATTTATTTCATTGTTTGTCATTGACTCTGTTTGTCACTCATAGTTAGGATATGTGTATGATAAATCCAGAGGCATAGGCAGAGCTCAGTCAAAATTTGTGGAGGACAGATTAGTCATTAAAAGTAGAAAAGATAAACGTGCAACTAACGTGCAACTAAATTCGTAATTTGCATTGACAGTCGCCATAAGAACTATACTATGGAACTTCTTGTAATTATAATACATGGACCCAGCTCGTGGAGGGCTTTGTATTATAACGTGTTTCCCATCAATTGCGCCGATACAATTAGGAAAGTTCCATTTCTGTTCGAAGGCTTCGCTAATTTCTTTCCATTCACCGGGTGTGTTTGGTGCCTTAAGAAACCCTTTCTCTAACAAAATTGTCCACAAAATATTGCAGGTTTCTGGGACTAACCTACCGATAGTTGTGTCACTAATGCGATAACTTTGGCCAATGGTTTTAAAAGCATCACCAGTTGCCAAATATCTTAATGTTACACATAGCCGTTCATCTGGCGGCACAATATCTGCCTTCGTTGGATCACGCATAATATGGGGTGCAACCCAAGTCAATAAGGTTTCAAATTGTTCCGGGTACATTCTAAACATCTGAAAAAAT
The DNA here is from genome assembly GCA_027922465.2 of Turritopsis dohrnii. Classification (NCBI taxonomy): domain Eukaryota; kingdom Metazoa; phylum Cnidaria; class Hydrozoa; order Anthoathecata; family Oceaniidae; genus Turritopsis; species Turritopsis dohrnii. The sequence goes on along the minus strand of BQMF02000804.1, from coordinate 76,873 downwards.
TCTTCTGGATAAAAGTAACGCACTTGATTAACAAGAATGTAAAATTCTCCTTTCATTCGTCGTTCCCGAAGAACCGGGTTTACTTTGTATCTTCTTTTCATAATTTTCGTGTTTTTAATAGCAATACTCTCTTGTAGTCTACGACGTAATAAAATAAGAATAATAATTTTTCGTCTGTGTTCTTCCTCCATTTTTTTATAATTTGAATTGGTTTGTTTACATTTTATGGCGCTCATTCTATTAGAAACATTATGTGTGGAGATTGTTCCGCGACCAGCGACCAGCGACCATCTGGTCGCTCGGCGCTCATACGCTTGAAAATTGCTCTGTGGAGATTCGCCTTTAATATTCTTCTGTTAGTTCTGAATACATCAATCATCATACGTTAAACCTTCTTGGTCAGAATTTCAAGCTCTATAAAATGGTGTGACCCAGTGGCCAATATCTTCAAATAAGTCACTGCGATGAAGAGTATTTTTATTTCTATAGAAATGTACTCCTTCGCAGTGCTTTTCAAAAATATTTGCCCACTAGGTATTAAAACCTTTTCGAAATACATATTCGACTTTCGAGCAAACCTTACATATCTAACTGTTATTTTTTAAGTTTTAGTGAAGCCAGGGAAAACAGAATAAAGCGAACATACATACTTTTTTAAATAACGCCATCAAAACGCCCTCATTATATCCGCCGTTTTGATGGTCATTTTTATTTGATTTCCACTTCACCTACAAAATAAAGAAAGGAGCAGTTGAAATTTCTTGTAGGGCGCAGGACGCTTTCTGTCTAGTTTTCGTCGTATTTGAAGAAACCATTCAGGCGATATTGATGATCGAAAAATAACTAATTACTACTGAGTCAACACTTCCAGTACTGAGTCAGGTTTTTCATTAATTTGACTTGTAACTTTTCATCTGTCAATCAAAAGTTTATTGCTCAAATAGTATGTTTCAAGTAATATACGAAATTCCCCTTGTGACGTCATCAAAAGGGTGTTTTGAGTATATATAGGGTGCCAAGAACATAACTGAGACATCATAAAAACGAGAAAAAACATTTAATGAATAGAATATGGAATAGCAAGATGGAAATTCTTATTTGATTAAACAAAGCCAGCTTGTGAAAAATTATTGGATCAGAACAAGGGGTTTTCGGTACTTACCTTGAGTTTGGGCGTGTTATGGTGAACTTACCTTGAGTTTGGGCGTGTTATCAAAATCTTCTTGGGCTTTCAATTTTTCTTCCTCCACCTGTTTTCGAATAAGCTCTTGTTGTTCCCGAAGCAACCGTGATCCCTCCTCTCTCAATCGTTTTATCTAAAAAAAGTCACGTGATTGCTGTATGAACTTCTCCTAAGTTGGCAAATTTGTTGAAAAATCTCTGCGATCAAGTGCACTTCTATAGAAATATACACACTATTTCAATGAAAATGCTCTTCAACACAGTGACTTTGTAACGATTTTGCGCACTGGACACTGGGTTGAAAATGAACTTCCGTAAGTCAAACTCTTCATAAATCGAACCTTTCTTTCGGTCCCTTTGATGTTTCAATACAGGAAATGTAATGGAACGAGTTTTGGAGTGTCTCAGACGTAGAGGTTCTACACATATACGCTATACCCTCTCCAAGAATGTGAATACACATAAATTATAAAAAATGCTCTACGAAGGAGATTTTTCTTCTAGTATGTTAACAAAATCAGGAAAGCAAACTTCTCGATGAAAACTGTGCTAAAAGGGTTTGAAAAAACGAGGTAATAGTTGGTCTCAACCGTTCAAACAAATTTGATAAAGTTAACACCTTGGTTGTTTGAAACTATTATGAGACGTTTGGAAAAAACAAACAAGTACTACGCATGTCTCAACTCGGAAAGATGTTAATAAAATGTTTATTTTTGTCAATCTTTATGATACGTTCCTTCCTCACTTTCATTTTCTATCGGACAGCATGCACGGAAACATCAATTTAGCCGAAGGAAATCGTCACCGGCAATCTTGTCAACAACGCAAAGAGAATGACAAAAGGAGATAAATAAATATTTTCACTCTACTGTCTGGTAATATTATCGCCGTTTATAATTCAAATAACCATTTGATATTGACATTAAAATTACCCTTTAAATTTTAAATTTTAAAAAACCCTTAAGTTCAAAGTAATATAAGTAAATGTGGTTCAAGCTTACTTCATGAAGATTTCGAATTTTCGAACGGTTGTAGATTTTCGAACGAGATAAAAGAACCTCAGTTGTATCTGTTGCAGATATAAAAAACACAGCTTGATGAAAACAGCTTCCAATTGCTCAAAAAACCAAACGGAAGTTTTCCCAATAAGACTGTGATCACCTTTTTGTTACGTATTCCGTGGGATTAAGTAGATTAAAATCGTTTTGGACTTGAGCAAATATTCCGATGATCAAAGACACAATGTGTTTGATAGACTCGGAAATTATCCTATCATCTTTATTTGTTTTAGCAACGAGGCTAATCAATCAATTTTTTCCTAATGAGCAGACATGGAGGAAAAAGAAAAATGATCGAACCTCGTTTGATGACAATCAACAAATAGTTTAGATTCCTTTGTTTTGTTATTAAATTTCAAGTAAAAACAAAACGAGCAAAAGAGATTTTTTTTGTTTCCAGAATAGAATTGTCATCATAGATCGAAGCTCAGACGACAAGAAGATGTTGGCACCACGATATATTTTCGGATTTTTAATCATTAATACAATAACGAAAAGTAAGTATATCATGGGTGAATCGGGATTATTCCTGTTAGAAAAAAAGTCGTTTTATTTGAATCAATGAAGACGAAGGTTGAATACAATGCTCACCAAACAATAGCTTTCGTTTGTCAAAAACTCATACCACCCCATATACCGCCCCTCCACACCAACCTCAACAATACAAAACGTCAGTTTTAAACTCCCTCATTCGCGATATATGTTTTGACGTATGTACGATCACGTTCGATTCTTCCATAGGTCACGCCATGCCGTTAAATGTGGAAGAAGATGTTGCCGACGAAATGGACGTCAATCTTCACAATATTGACGAAATTTTAAAACGGCTTGGTGCTAAGCTGGAAAAGCCGAAAGAAATATGGAAGATTCCAACGAAATTACAGACGCAGCCTTCGTCTTGTACGTAGACAATGAAATGCTTCGAAGTTTACATCACTACATTGAAATATGAATTTTATCAAAAGAAGAAAAATAAGCTATCAAAAAGATAAAAAAAATTATCAAAAACTTAAGGATAAACTTTTTTCAGAAAGTTTTTTTTTTCCTCAATATTCCTGGATACATATTTAGCACATTGTAACAACACTGAAAGTTTGGTCAAAAAGTATAATAAAAGAACAAATCGAAACAAATTCGAAAGGTTCGATGTATAAGATATTTTATCTTGTAGGAGCAAGTTACTATCAAGAGAAATTGAATTTAAGAAATAACATTTCAAGACAAAGATCTGAAACAAAATGTTAAAAATCAAAAACAAGTTAATGGAGCTTGAAGCTTTCCTGAAAATGAAAACAGCAAAGCCACACCAAACACTACTGGCTCTTGTGAAAAATATACATTTCATAAAATTTTGACTCTACTGGGCCTTTCGAACAAATAGAATACCCAATGTAACATATACAATTGTAGTCGAAAGAACGACAAAACATTACGAACAAAAGAATAAGAATTTCAATCTGGCCTTTGTTTCTTTAGTGGACGAAGGTATTTTACTTCCATTCTTTGTAATTTTTTTAGGTGAGTCGCTTAGCTATTGTCAAGGAGAGTCCGCCCCTCCACCGGGGAAGTTTTACCGACATCCTGTATATCCATCATGGTATTATTCTTGCGAAGGAAAAAAAGTGAAGTGTCATTCTTGTCACGACAGTCGGAAGACGCTTGACCAGCTGACGTTATTTTATTCGGAAAGATGTCAGAAATGTATCTTTCAATATGGTGAGTCATATATTTACTTAAGATCAATGATGATGAAAAAAAATAAAATTGTTTGAAGAATTATATTGCTGAATAATCAAGACAAAACTTATAACAAATAACAAAACTCGTAAAAGTAGGAGTTGGGAACATGAAATTTAGCAATTTGTACTTTGAACAGAATTTGTAACTTTGGTGCAGTCCGTAAAAAACACAAAACTAATACCCCATCAACTCAACATAGTTATAGTGCAGTTATAGACAGGCACTAAGTACTGTAGGCGGAAAATATCATGAAGTACTGAAGAATTTACGTTTCGAAAGATTTCGAGAGAAAGATACACCTAGAAGACAAGAAACAACAGTATCTGTGTTTCCTTGTCATGTTTTTACATTGATTAGATTAAATATCTAGCGAAAAAATCGGAAAAGTCAATGCGAAGGAGTGCATTTCTATGGAAATATACACACTATTTCTTTAAAAATGCTCTTCATCGCAGCGACTTTTTGACCGCTGGGTACGTTTAATTGCAATGTGAACGGGTAAAAAAAAGAAAACACGGTCTAAACCTGTTTTAATTCTGGTACAAATGGGCGTGAATGGGCGGTTGGTTAGTGATACTACAATGATTCTCTTACAAGTAGTCTTCTTCTAATCAAGTACAGTTATGCACATAACAGACTCATAAGAATTTCCTCTTCTTTTTTTTAGAAGACAGCTTCGAATGTCTGCAGAAAACTCACGATAAAAGCTAACGTTTCTCAAAAAAATGAAATTAATATTGGTTTATATGGATTTATAGAATTATTTAGAATCTTTGTTTTAGAAGAAATTTAAGAAATTTATTGTCGTTAGAAGTCTGGCGAAAAGAATAAAAATTATTGACTGGTTTTAGCGTTTTTGTTGGTTTGAATTTCTTATGTTACCAAATCATTCAACAAAGAGTTTTACAAAAAGAAAAATTGTTTGTATGTCGTTTTTGCTTCTCAAAAATTTCTTCTTTTATTGAAATGACTAACTTTTCAGGATTAGAAGAACCCACGAGGAATTTCCATTATCTCCGTAATTATTTAAAATATACTGTTGAAGTCCTAATGGAAACGTTTAATGATGGAGAATTATATTTCTTTTTACTTGGGAACAAACGTTTTTGGCATGTTACGCGGGAGTTGAAAATATTCATTCAACTGCTACATACTATAAACATGACTGAAGAATGTAATGTAACACCGACACGAAACACAACTTACCAATAATTTATTATTCGTATTCCAATATCATTGTAAAACTGTGTTATTATTTACCAAAATATATTTTCATAATGGCGATTGTATAGAGGAGTTTATTTCGAGACAACCTACCTGCGCCGCTAATTTCTCTGCGTCGTTGACGTCATTTTCTTTACGCAGTTGCGCATCCGATTCTCGTTGTTCCAAATCTACACAAGAGTAATGAACGGGAAGAGTTTGAGACATAAAAAGGGAAAGGTATATTTGAAGAAACCAGGAGTCCTATTCCATGGGTTTGCACATAGCCAGTTTTTTTTACTACCGTCTTCCAGTAGTTTTGTTGTTGTTGGCATTTTACTTAAAATGCTGAATGTAGGCACATATTTTTGGGAGTATAGTACAATTTTTGTGAACAGAAATCTATATATTAGCATGTCTAGGGAGATGGCCAAAAATGTTCTAGCAAAAAAACCCCAAAAAAACATATGGTTTTACAGATTTTTAGAAATTTGAAAGAACGAGGCAAGAAACTGCTCAACCAATTCAAGCATTGAAAATGTTTTATATAGTATTAAGCACAATGTTTTGATGACATGAAATACATGCCTGTTCTATAAGAAACCCTTGTTTCAACTAAGTCCAGTTAAGTAACATTTCCCAGTTCGTCAAAATGTCACTGTGACGAAGAGCATTTTTATTGAGTGTATTATAGTGTGTATATTTCTATAGTTACACACTCCTTCGAAGTAATTTTTCATCAAATTTTACCCACTGGGTTATTGGCACTAAGAGAAGTACTCAATCAGTGTGACATACCATCTTTAAATTTCTTTCTCTTGGCATCAAATGCTTGTGTACGCAATCGGGCAGCTTCCTTAGCTTTGAGTACCTTGTCGAATGCAGCCTAGAAGAAACAGGCAAGTGATTACCACTCATTCATACCATACACTTTTCAGGAGTGACATTAATTCTGAAAAATGAATTCTCTCATGAAAAGCACTTACTCTGGCATCTTTGTCGGACAGTATTTTTAATGCTTCTGATATTTGCAGAAAAAGTTCAACTAATGAGAGAAAGAAACAGAGATAAGAAGTCAACAAATCTATTTTGCGTGAGAGAGTATAAGCTGGTTTCAAGGTTGAGTTATTAAATTCTACAGCACATAACGAATTTATATATACAAGTGAAGGAGTTTTTTCTTGGTATAATTCACTTAAACAAGCAATTTCTTAGAAAGTTAGTTATGGATTTAATAATTCATCCCAAGCAAAACGACTAATTGACATCATCACTGAAGAGTTGACATGGGGTTGATGAACATATTTTGATGTGAATGTATTTTTTATATACTTATAAGCAAATAAAATAGAAAGACGGAAACAAAACTTAGAAGAATCAAAATTATTTATGGATAATTTCTATGTTAATGAATCAGTGATCGTTTCGGCAGGAAGGATATTGCTATCAAGACGAATTTATTCAAATATGTTAGTTATGACGTCCTGTAAAGAACACCAAAAGTAGACACTGATTGCTTTTAAATCTTTTGATTAGATTTCAACATGTTTCTTCATGTACATCTGACTTCACGTTTATCTCTTTACCTGTGTAGCTTTATTTTACAAACTACGTAAAGTTTGTTTGGGTTAGCAAGATTATTGTCAGATAAACATGTAGGTTTAAATACATACCAGCTTTCTTGTTGCCGGGATTTTTATCTGGATGGCACGATAAAGCTTTCTTTCTATATGCTTTAACAATCTGAAATGTGAAAGTATACAGGAAACTTTAAATTTGTACAGACATCACAACAAACTGGAAATGCCCAGATTTCGCATATGACTGTTGATCAAGAAAGAGTTTAATTCGGAAAATAAAAGTCACTAAAGCAAAGATTATCATACTTCCTTTTCTGTGCTATCTATTGTAACACCCAGCAAGTCATAGTAGTTTGTTGTTGCAGCCATCTTGTTTCTTACTGTAGTATACCTAAATCTATTGATACACAAAAACATTGATCTTGTCAGTTATTACAAAGTCTCTTTTACAAATACTATATACATGGTGAATTTTCACAAAATTGATTAAACTGTGAACTGCCAACCTTACTGGTGATGTCAGACATTTTAAATCCAGAATCAGTAATAACAAATTTTACTTCCTCGAAAACAAATAACACTCTTCCAACCTAGAACCCACATTAAAAATGTGTCAAAAATAAAAAGCATCAGAGAGACTTATACAGTTAAGCTACAAAAAAATAGTTATTTAAGGTTTTTCAATTTTTTACGTATAAAGAATTCAGTTACAGTTTATTGAATGAATACACAATTCATATTTGCTTTAATTGTCCAAGTTTCCTTTGATAATTTCTATTTATTGTTTCTCCTCTCTAAATTACTGCCTAGATTCTTCAGTTGTTGATAGTTACTTCATCTTTTATCTGTGAGTCAGTTTACTGAAGTATACGGAAGTCTTGGTTCCACAATGGATGTTTACGGGATCAATTATTCACAGTAGATCAATCCTTTTCGACTGCATATCCCATACTCAACTTTCAAGGGTTTTTCAGTTTGCCAATTGTATCTTGAAGTGATGCATTCCACTGATCGTCAGATAATGACTTCGCCCATTCAGGGATATTTGGAATTGGTAAGGTAAATCCAGCCATTGCCTTCTTCACAAGTTCAACTTGATCTAAAAAGTAAAAATCAGAATAAGCAACTTGCTCAAGGATTTAACATTACAACAGAGGATGGCTTAACTTTACGTTTCAAATATTTCTGGTTTCAAATATTCTGCATAAATGCAATGTAAATTTTACACACGCAAATTCAGTATCCAGATAATTGAGAGAAAATTCTGTATATGTCAGCAAAATAATGTTGTTTTATATGTTTATATGTTGTTTTTATATGTTTTTATATGTTTTATATGTTGTTTTGTGCTGACTTCTTAAAAAAGGTGATGGAAGCCTTAACAAATTGCTTAGATTGATGTAAGTGAAAATTTTTCTCAAAAAGTGCTGCAAGTTATAACCCTCTATGTAATCATGTGCTTGATAGAAAAACTGAAAGTTTGCTGTAAGAAACAAGCATTGTAAGAGATCTGTATGCTTTAAAAACATTGCATGGTAGGTTCTTAGGTTAAATAAGGAAATGAAACATTACTATTAAGGAATATGTAATAGATATCGTATAGTAAATATATATTCAGATATACCATTATATAATTCTGTTAATTTCTTACTTTGGCTTAAAGGAAAGTCTTGTGCAGTCGTTGCTGTATCTTCATCATCTTCCACCTCAAATTCATTCAACTGTGATGGTGGATGTTCATCAATTTCTGAACATACAAGATTCTAAAAAAGAAAAATACAAACAAAAAACTTTTTGTGCAAGTTGGTTTAAAGCTAAGCAATTTTCAAGATTGCTGGCATGGCTGAAGATGTATTGAGATCTTTGAATTTTAACTTATGCCTGCCTATCATGATTCTAAATGGACTTTCAAATTGCTACAACAACTTCACTGGTTACTAACAAGAATTTTCCACATAACAAAAGAATCAAACTTTATTATTGAAAATCCATCAAAGCAAAGAGGAAGGAGATTTGATTAAATTAAATTTTACTTTGTCAAGATTATAGTCAAACCTCGTAATCAATATTTAATACAACGTCATTACTCTTGTCATTAAAATTCATTTCTTCCACTTTTTCCTGCTGACCAACCTCTTCTTCATCATCTTCATCAACATGGTTATTTAACTCATCTTGTTGTAGAAGTTTATATCCAGCATATTCTGTTTCCAAGTTTTCGTCACTACTCTCAGAGTTTTCATCTTCTGCATTTACATCATCAATGTAAACAGAGAATTCAGCAGGTTCTGTCACAGTTTCAGAAACGTCTTTATCTTTTGTGCTATTTGGATCAGGGGACATTTCAAATTGCAATTGCCTTTTTATTCCTGATATAACAAAAAACATTGTCACAACTTTATATACAACATCAAAAAAAGGGAAATAGAAAATATTTTGATTCAAAGATAAGGGGTATAAGGGAATAGTGGAATCATATGCTAATTATCCACAAGAGATCACATGGAAATCTATGTATCAGTTTTTGTATACAGTGTCAATGTGGGTTATCCCATGAATTACTGAGGCAAAAAAATGTAGTAGTGAAATTAACCACATCAAAAAAAAAAACAAAAAAAAAACAACAACAACAAAAACAAATATTCTTTCAGTTTGGGTGCAACTTACTTCTCAACATTTTTGCATCGAGAAATTGCATTTCGCATCAAAACACTTTTTTGGTAATTTGTTTTTAGTGAATTAAAAACTCCCGTTACTTACTTACTTACTTATTTTCATGCCTTCAAAAATTAGTGCAAAAATTTTCATACTATCATTACAGAAGTCATTGAAGAAATCGTCAATTGTTTGAGTATGTTCAAGGAATAAACATCAGATGAGAAAGGTTTGCTGAAACTTCATATACTGATTATTTTTATAAAGATTATTTTGCAGATAAACTTCTGATGAATTTTCTGATAAATTCATTACATCAGTTCAGTATTAACTGGCCAGAGCTTCTGAATACATAAAGACTACGCTAGATTGGGTGATTTGAGGGATTATCAGGAAAGGACACTCCAGCAGGCGTAGGAATTAACTCAAGCCGTCTGCTAGGACGGATGAGCGTCATTTATACAAGGATGTGCACCCAATGGAGAACTGACACAGATCCATCTACCGGATGGATGAGCACTGTCAACTAGGACAGGTGCCCAAGACAAAATAGTGCCTAACTAGTGACCTACTGTCAACCAGGACGGCGAGTGCTATCAACAAGGATAGCCAGCTTCTACCAAAAAGTTATCTAGAACTAGCTACCGACTACAAGGCCGGACATGTGCTACAATGAGGACAAACACCCTGTGACGTATGCTGAAGGTGGGTTGGCGTGGCCTCTGTATCTGCTGAGGGAACCCGCCAATGAAACTTGGAGACCTGTAAACAAAACAAAAGGTCAGCAGCAGCATTATAGAGGAGAGTGACTCGGAAAATGAGAATGAGAATGTTAAGATTCAAACGAACAGCTAATAAAAATGGAACCCTGAGCAGAGACATAATGTGGGGGTCCCTACAAGATCCACATTGGCAAACGTGGACGATCGAAGCATTATCAGAGTGAAAAGAGAAAATTTGCCCTCTACTACGTATATATATGATTGTAAACAAACAAACAGCTCCAAAATGGCCAATTTATAATGGTTTCGGAAATACTTCATCATTGTCTCACTGAATACTTTACTTAAAACATTTTGTATACTTTGTGGTTAATTCCTGTCACACATTCCCCCTTCTCTTCTTCACTATCAATCTGTATCAGTTTCCAACTTATTCTCATCATACTCTTTAATCAAACATGGTTTGCCTCAAGGTTCTGTACTTGGGCATCTATTATTTCTAATCTACATTAATGATCTTGCCAACTCAATCCTTTACTCAACTGTTTTTCGTTTTGCTGACGACACTAGTCTTCTTTACTCTAGCCCGAATCTTAAATCTATTAAAAAGCATATAAATATTGACCTCAAACATTTTCTACACTGGCTAACAAAATTCCCTCAATGCAACTAAAACAGAAGTTATTCTTTTCAGACATAAAAATAAACAGGTTGACTACGAAATTAAAGTCTGTTTAAAAATAGTGTGCACACTTTTAAGATTTGCTTGCCATTTGCTCAATACTGAACCAATTTTAACAAATTTGGTATCGCTGGATAGACATTAAAAAGCATAATATTCTACAAAAATAAAAAACCCAAAAAAGAAAAAGAAAACGAAGAAAACAGAAGATGAAAAAAACAAACTTTTTATACAAAAGTCACATATATTTGATTTTTATATCATTGGAAACCTTATTCCTTGGTGATTTCAAAAATATATATATTTAATGGAAAATTTTCATTAGTTGTTGGAATATTGCCGCAACGATGCTATTATTACTTGGAACATTTTAGACTTTTCAACCATTTGCAATTTTTAAAAAACCGGGGGTTACTTTGTAAATAGTTTTATAGTGCATTTAGTTATACATTATTCAAAACAATTACATTTGATGTGAAAATAATGCTGAACTTATTGCAGTGTCCCAGCGGAACCAAACTTTATTGAGCCAAAACTTGATTTGATAAAATGGAATAGACAAAAAAAACCACTCAAACAGTGTTTTCAAGCGTGAAATTATAACGCTTAAAACGTTGTAGAAGTTTAGTTACATTATCATAAAACCTGTTTGTAGAAACATTATTTCATGTCAGTTATGGATTTTCAGAAAAGAATTTCAGGCTCAATTGTTGCTTAGGTTTTGCTTATTTTTCAGCCGATTTCAGCCTAGTGTTGCTTATAAAAGTGCTGCTTATTAAAAAAAGCGTGTATGTTTAAAATGTATGGAAACGTAATGTAATGTTGTTATAGTGTAATCTAGACTTTGAGTTGATTGATGTGATTTGTTTATTACTTTCACACCATAAAAAATGTGTTAATGTTCTTGCGTACGAGTATAATTACTGTGTTTTCAGATATTTCCCCCGTCTTTCAAAAATCAACAAAACTGCCAAAATTTCAATATACCCTCAAATGTATCATAATAAACAAAAACTAATGAAAATTTTCCATTAAATATATATATTTTTGAAATCGCCAAAGAATAAGGTTTCTAATGGTATAAAAATCAAATGCATATGACTTTTGTATAAAAAGTTTGTTTTTTTCATCTTTTGTTTTCTTCATTTTCTTTTTCTTTTTGAGGTTTTTTTATTTTTGTAGAATATTGTGCCTTTTAATGTCTATCCAACGATACCAAATTTGTTAAAATTGGTTCAGTATTGAGCAAATGACAAGCAAATCTTAAAAGTGTGCACACTATTTTTAAACAGACTTTAGATTAAAACTAAATGGGAAAAAATTACATTTTACAAACTATGTTTTCGTTACTTGGGTGTTATTCTGGACCCCCATCTAAGAAAAACTATATAATGGTGCACTTTCAATCCTAAGACACTTCTTACCCAGGAATACTTTAATTAATGTGTATCATGCTCTATTTTCATCACATACAAATTACACTTGTCAAGTCTGGGGTCAAGCACTACCAAAACAACATCGCATTATTAAACTTCAAAAAACTGCTCTTCGCTTAATCACTTTTTCTCATTTTAGACATTCTTCAAAACCACTCCTTTACTCTCTAAAAATTCTCAGGATTTCTGACTATATATATTTATTTTTCCAATTTAATTCTTGTATATGAAATTTTGAACTCTCTTGCTCCTATTGACATTCGTAATCTTTTCAGTCTACATTTTCTTCCAACAGCTCACAACACTCGTGGCTCTTCAATCCGCCAGACCTTTTATCAGAACATCCATATTTGGTTATTCAAACCATATGGATGAATCGAATTCGATTCATTATCAATGCATTATTTCTTGGAACAACATGCAACACCAGTTGTTACAACATGATCTCTCTTCACTCAGCCTTGGTATAAATTCAAATCCCATTCAGGCTTTATTTCAGGATTTGTAGCTGCTACCGTTTTTTCTTTTAAGATTGAGTTTAACAACAGCTCTTTACCTGTTTGCTTGGATAGTGACACCCAATAGGCCCACCATGGTTAGGCGTGAGGGGAAGAAAAATTTTTGAAACAAGGAAAAGCCAAATCGTCTAAAAATGCACTTCCCATGATGAGGAGAATTCTTACGATATCGTATATACGTGGTGGATAAAACAAGAATAATATTGTTGGCAACATTATTTTAGATGACAAAATTTAAATAATGCAGCCAAATATGTATGTTCCAAGTCGTGAATGGGAGAGAAGGAGCTAGGTTGTAAACAAGGAGTCGTCTCTCTGCACCAGCACGTGTAAAGGGCGATGCATAAAGACAGAGAGTTTTTGAACAAAAAGAACACTCAACTACTGAGTCAATATTTTCCTTGATTGAAAAGTCTTTGTTATTTTCAGTTTGTTTTTGTAATTTCTAGTTTGTTTTTGTTTGTTTTTGTTTGTTTGTTTGTTTGTTTTTTGTTTTTTTGTTTTGTTTTTTTGTTTTGTTTTTGTTTTGTTTTTTGTACTTTCCGCATACAATTTGTTGTATTATTTATCCTTGGTGGCCATCACTAGATTAGTGTTTTACTATTTGGTGGTCTCCATTAATTATACTGTAATAGTTGTAATTATATAACTTCTGAAAAATAAAAATTATATACTTCTTCTCTTCTTCTTCGTAAGCGCGCCCCACTTACTAACTAGGTAACATTCTTGGAGAGAAACTCATTACTATAGAAAAAAGTTTCAAAGTGTTTCTTTGTTTTTCATAAATTAGACGACACTTTAAATTAATACTAAACATGACCATATCCCTATCCATAACCCTGGTCTTTCAAAGTGGGAAGTTATTCATCCGTGTTACGCCGCAATGTTGGTGCCATTTTGTTTCAGAAGCAATCGGATTTTCGGAACCTCTTTTCTATAGCCGGATCTCCACTAGACGAAAAAGTTCGCACGACGCGCGAAGAGATTTTTTTTGGCGACGAAAAAAAGCGTCAAATGTGGACTTGGTTCGACCGTTAAAGATGGCGGACGGTCTGTAAATCTTATTTTTTTTTTTTTTTATATTCAATAAATCTTATTCCGCCCCGAAGAAAAAGCTATATTGAAGAAGAAATTCAAATTGACACTACTTTCGATGACTGGTTTACAAACTGTTAAGAGAAGAAGATACGCTGCATCACGTAATTAATCTCTTTTCTTAAACGAAGTAAACTCTTTTGGATCAGAAAGTTCTGTTCTTTCGTTCTTTACACTTTTCCGGGTTTCGAGATTTTCGGCAAGCTTGGGTAACCAACCCCAGGGGAGTCGCTCGCTAGCCGAAGTGTTCCAGTTCAAGTGCTGATCTTTTCTTTTTCTTGATATACTATTATTATGGACTCGAAAGAGAAGCGAGAAAGAAATGCTTGCAGAAATGACCTCTGGCGGCGAGATCAAAGAGACTGACTATAATTATAAGAGCGAGAAAATTCTCACGCCGATCCAACCAACGCAACAACATGATCTTACTATGAAAACTAATTTTCCGTGTACTATTTGTGGCAAAGCCTGCGCTTCCAAATCAGGGAAATCAAATCATATGCGTTCATGGCAAAGGAAACATGAAGAATCGGTTAAACTATCCTATGAAAACGCTATTGATGACTCTACATTATTGACAGTCAACAACTCAACCGTCAAAAGATGAAGTCAGTGCCCAACCTGCGCCGAAGCTTTCAACATGTCAAGATGGAACGCCTCTATCCACGAACAGTTCTAAATTCAAATGGTGCGATATTGAAGGCAATACACTAATAAAAGATATAATGCTTATGAAAAGATTGTTTTTTGGAGAAAGAATCTCTTTATGCTACCCTCCGGCCAAGCTGGAAAGAAGTACATCGGCGAGATCACAAGACTAATGAACGCTTGGATAAATAATGGCCCTGAAGGTGAAATAGCAATTAAAGCAATTCATTTAATGCCCAGTCTACTTCTGCAAAAACCATCGAAATCATCAAAGAGTCGACAACATGTCGAAGCACTTGAAAGGAGATTGGCACTTTGGAAAGAAGGTGATATCAAGAGTCTACTCTTTGAAGCTGAGACCATCCAGCAACGCCTAAACAATTTCTCGACGAAAAAATCAATTGCACAGATTTCGAAACGCTTCGAAAGATATATGTCAAAAGGAAATGTTAACAGTGCACTAAAGCTGCTCACGAAACAACACCTCAAATGTCATCCTTCCACTAACCAATGAGACATTATTAAAGTTGCGACAAAAACATCCTGAAGGTAAACGTGCCAATCCGGACATTTTGATCCAAGGAGAAATTCCAGAGGTCCATCCGGTGATTTTCGAATTGATAGATGAGGAACTTGTAAAAGAAGCCGCTCTTAAAACCAAAGGTGGTTCAGGTCCATCCGGTATGGACGCCGACGGCTGGCGTAAAATATTGGTTTCGAACCATTACGGGGGCGCCGGGGTTGACTTGAGAAGAGCCTTTTCAGAAATGATCAAGAAAATGTGTACATCATGCGAACAAATAATAGGAGGAACGTCCTCCTTAGAAGCCTTCCTCGCCTGCAGACTAATCCCCTTCGACAAAAATCCTGGACTACGACCAATAGGTGTAGGAGAAGTACTAAGACGCATAGCAGGGAAAGTTGTCATGAAGATCGTGAAAAATGACGTGAAGAAAGCTGCTGGTGGGTTGCAAATGTGTGGTGGTCACGAATCCGGAGCCGAGGCTGCAATTCATGCGATGCAAGACATTTTTGCATGGAACGAGACAGAAGCTGTCCTCCTTGTTGATGCTGAAAACGCTTTTAATTCAGTGAATCGTCAAGCCATGCTACATAACATCCAGCACCTATGTCCTGAAATCTATGTTTTCGTCTATAACTGCTATGCTATACCTGCACGCCTGTTCGTTATAGGAGATATCGAACTAACATCACACGAAGGCACTACCCAAGGAGATCCCACCGCTATGGCTTCATATGCACTAGCACTTGTTCCATTGTTAACTCTTCTTCTGCTTCTCGAAAATCCCGCTTTACAGGTAGCTTTTGCAGACGATATTACTGGTGCTGGCACACTTGAAAGATTGCTCACATGGTGGAATGTCCTTACCGAAGAAGGTCAAAAATATGGCTACTTCGCAAATGCTTCGAAATCATACCTGATCGTCAAACCGGAACATCTCGAACAAGCGAAAAGAATATTTTCGGGTACCGAAATTAACATTACGTCAGCGGGAAAACGTCACCTAGGAGCTGTTATCGGTAGTTTGGACTTCAAGCATGAATACATAAGCAACATGGTCAACAAATGGGAGGAGGAACTACATCTTCTCTCTGAAATCGCCAAAGTCCAACCGCAAGCCGCCTATGCTGCCTTCGTCTTTGGGTACAAACATAAATTCACCTACGCCATGAGAACCATCCCTGGGCTTTCAGATCACCTAAGCAAAATCGAGAGGATTCTGCGACAAGAGCTTATACCCTCGATTATTGGAGGACACAATTGCTCAGACGACGAACGAAAACTACCAGCGCTAACGGTGAAGATGGGAGGCCTTGGAATCGATGAGGTTGAAAAAAGGGTCGATTTCGAATACGAGGCTTCACGAAAAATCACCGAAAAGCTGGTAGAAAACATAAAGAATCAAGATGCCATAGTCAAAGACAACACCATACATCAGAAAAGAGTGAAGCTTGAAATAAAAAAAATTAAAGACGAACGAAACCAAAACGACCTCAAAGAAATTTTATCAAGAATGTCTCCAAAAGCTCAACGACAACTTGAAATTACGTTGGACGGGATGTCAAACTGGTTGACATCTCTACCACTAGAGGAATTCAACTTCAACCTCAATAAAAGAGAATTTTGGGATGCTCTACGTCTACGCTATAATTGGCCAATTCCAAATTTACCATCCCGTTGTGCCTGTGGTGATTTATTCAATTTACATCATGCGTTAAGTTGCAAAAAAGGCGGCTTTGTAATCCGAAGGCACAATGACCTCAGAGATATTACAGCTACACTACTATCTGAAGCAAAGAGAAACGACGAAGTGCGTCTCGATATTGCTGCAAGGGATTTCTGGGTCAAAGGGCAAAGAACTTATATACCGTATTTCCTCTAATAAACGCCGCCCTCTGATAAACGCCGCCCTCTATTAAACGCCGCACTTATAGTCGAACGTTTGTATTAAACGCCGCCCTCTAATAAACGCCTCCCTCGATTAAACGCCGCATCTTGAAAAGCGGCGTTTACTAGAAAACAGGTTAAATAAGAATTATAAAAAAGTTTTCATCTCATACAAAAGAACGGCGACAGTGATATTGCTCTTCTTTGACATTTTCGTGAACATATCTTTTGTGTAAAACATTTTCACACAATCTTTTGTAACCTTTTTAAGGATAAGGAAATATTATTGTTTAAGTTTGCTTCTGTCCAATTTTTCATTTTGTAATAAACGCCGCCCTCTAATGAACGCCTCCCTCTATTAAACGCCGCATCCAAAAACTTGAATTTGTAATAAACGCCGCGGCGTTTATTAGAGGAAATACGGTATCTGGATGTCAGAGTCTTCGATCCGAACGCCAAGAAACACCAGAATCTTCCACTGAAACGATGTTACCAGCTTAATGAAAATGAGAGGAAACGCCATTATAATGAAAGAATCCAACGTGTGGATCAAGGCAGCTTTTCTCCTTTGGTTTTTTGAGTAGCTGGTGGAATGGCAGTCGAGGCGAAAGTTTTCTACGCGAGGATATCCGAGAAGATAGCTACAAAGCGCAACGTTGAACCAAGCGTTATCAAAGGGTGGATCAAAACTCATCCGTTCGATGCTGCTGATGTTGCGAGGCTCAAGAAGTCTTACAAAGAAGATCAACATGGTTGACGAAACCATTGCTGAAGTCACCAGGCGTTGTTAAATCACTATTTATGTATATATTTTATAAAAAGCAATTTTATTATTTTGTAAAATTTAATGAAGAAGAAAAATTCTACTCAGGAAAAAAAAAAAAAAATGTGGACATAGTCACTATGTGTGCAGTGACTATGGTGTGGAGAGATCACTCTTTAAATCGTCTGAAAAAGAACACAAAATCTAAATGTAAACAAAGATGAGGCTGCGATGGCTGCTTTCAACGAGGAGAAGAATTATTTTCTGCAACTGCATCGAGAAAGAAAGACTTTTTGAAGAAAGAAATACAAAATGCAAATTTCAATTACTCGTTCATGACCTCATCAATAAAGCTCATCATCATACGCCAAAAATGTTTATTCTTACATCAAAAATTCGCTCAGATATTGATATTGATTTCTACTTTACAAGAAAGAAAGAGTTATGAAATGTTATTGAGCAAAGGTATAGAAACTTCAAGGATGAAATGCATCCAATACAACTCTTGTAAATGACTTAATTAGAAAATTCAAGGGTTTCCAAAAATAAATGAGATGAGTAAAAGAGAAACTTCCCTTATTCATTTCCTAGTTCTGTCCATTTGTGGAAGAAAAACTTTTATTGGAAAAAAGATTTTAAAATAACGATGAACCAAAAGAAACCTGGAAATTATTTTAAGAAAGCTTCCCGAAAGCTTGAAAAACTTAAGATCTTCTAAAGGGCGATGATAACCTTCGAGAAGAGTAACTGTTACTTTCAACAGAAGTAATGGATGTTCAACAGAAGTAATGGATGTTCAACAGAAGTAATGGATGTTTTTGAGAAAGAAAAGTTGACGAAGAATAGATCAACAGTGAAGAGTAAGCTTTATCGAATGTTACGACTGGCTCGTGAATCGGCTACCTATAAAAGATCCGACACATTTTCTAGAATGGTTAGCAGTATTTTAAAATTACATAATGGTATAAAGTTGAGGCAAGCTGAAGAACTAGGAAAGAAAACTAATTGGTGTTTTCTGGTTAGACCCTATTTACACTAACTAATCATTCTAAGGTGTTTCTGTGGTAAGTACATTTCCTACTACGGTCATCTGCCTCTTGCTTTATTTTAAGAAAAGATTGGAGAGCTACCCAGTAGGTAAATTTGTTGAAAAATCAATGCGAAGGAGTACATTTCTATAAAAATATACATGTAATTTTAATGAAAATGCTCTTCATCGCAGTGACTTTTTGACGATTTTGCTTACTGGGTACCTTGATTGGTACATAATGTCAAAAGTGATATATTGATCAACTCCAGAGCTCCATTCTTGATTGTGATTGTTGAAAGAGGAAGTCTCTGCCACTTAGTGTATAGAGATGATTAGGTTGAAAGAATTCACTTTTACAATATGTTCGTCTAACAAATCCCGCAAATCTTTACCATCAGACTTTTACGATGTAAATCAAAATGCGTCTGGGTTAGTGAGGGTAGGTTCAGGCTGTGCCTCATTTGTTCAAACACTTTTTGTAAATGTTTTCACCGCATCAATGTAATGGCAACGAGATGTCAGATGAACATATAGTAGAAGTGAATTCTTTCAACCTTAACCGCTTAGATCGATTCAGATCTTATGAAATAGAATTTATGTTTACGAGACAAAATGATGAGTTAATGGATATTTCCCAAGTTCAGTTTAAACACCGAATTTCGATCCAATCAACATTCCTTGCCTTGTTTCTTGCAATGAAATCGCTATAAAGTATTTTGCCCGTAGTTCGAATAATCGAGCTAATTAGAAGGTAAATAAATAAATATTTCATTATAATATGGGCCATAATACAACATCTACACATACCTCGAAAAATCTCTTTTATCCGTCATAACAATGATCCTGTTTATGTTTAGATTAAGTTATATAGTTGAATATGATTATGAAGATGATTAGGATAAAACACTATTATAGGATGTATAAATAGTTGTATTAAAATCTGTATTGTTGCCCGACCCTGCCTTTAATTGTTTTATTACATTTCTGGTGAGAACGTATCTTTACGATAGTCATATGACTTTCATGCATTTATGCTTAGCGTTGTCATATTTCTTAAAAAAGAACGAACGACTCAGCGTTTCATGTTGATGTAAAAGTCAATCAAGCCGAAACGAAACGAAAGTAAGTTTTTGCTTTCTTCCTGATAAACTTTATAATTCTGAATCTTTGTCATTTTGAGTTGAAGTAATCGATGACTTTCTGTTTACGTTTTGCTCGAAGATTTGGAAATTTTCAAAATAAAATGTGAATGTTCAAATCCAACCTCTTGTGAACATGTTCAATCTATACAGCAACTGTCCACTCCGTCATTCCGCCATAAGCAGTAGAGGTTGTGCATTCTTTATAAATCCATCAGTTTATTTTTGATTTTTGTTCACATAGGGTAAATCCAAATCTCTGGTCAAACTCATCGAATTAAAAATGGCAAGTAATTCATCAGCGATACCAACAGTAAGCATTTTAGAATTTTCGATTTGCATTATTAGATTTTTTTATGCTCGATGACCGTTGAAAAGATGAGCTCTTGGCTCTTTTGATTTTGCTATTGTTGAGATTTGAAGTACTGTACCATCCCAGTTGACATACGAATTTAATCCGAGGTTATTTTATGGTCTTCGTGGTCTTTATGGTTCGTGGTCTTTCTAACGTTGTAACCAAAACGTATTTACGCTTACTTTGATTATCTATATATTAATAGCCGATTCTCTGTCTGTCTGTCTGTCTGTCTGTCTGTCTGTCTGTCTGTTTGTTTGTTTGTTTGTTTGTAAGTCACGCAAAATGGTAGATTCAGTCGTGAGCAAAATTATTTCTTTTTTTGTGTGCGAAGTGAGTTCGAAACAAATACATTGCAACCCCCAATCGAACGTGACTTTTTTTGGCTGATGAACTAATAGGAATAACGTTTTGTTTTTATTATTATTGTTAGTTTTATATTCCACGTTGACTTGGCTTTGAAAACAGTACATCAACTAATTACAAAGAAACTAACTGATTAACGTTTTGGACATAAAAGCTGCAGTGGCAGAACGTGGCAGAATGTGCGGTTTACCAGTGTATCCTAACGTATCCTTGCGTGACTGTCTGAGACGGGTGAACTTTTTTTCGAGCAATCAAAATGTTTAAAAACCGATAGGTAAAAAAAGAGTATCATGATACAAAATATTTTTTTTTACTTTTGTCTTAATAGTTGTCTTAATTTCTTTTAATCGATTTCTTTCAATCTATTTTAATCAGATCGAACGTTTTTTTTTATTCACTTTATTCATTTTGCACGTGCCTTTTTCTCTCTCCTCCCGTGTGATCTTTTTAAAAAGAAAAACCATTTCCCCCTACGTTTGATAGCACCCATGTTAGAGCGCGTAACTTTTTTAAAACAAAAGCTAATAAAAAGTTGAAGTTTCCTCTCTCTACGTTTTGAGTGTATTGTTACACTGATAAAAGATTGGTTTTACCAGAGGTTGTGACTTCGAATCTGCTTCTGGTTGAACACAAGTTGTTCGAGACGTTTATTGATACAGTGATACAGAGCAGGTGGACATGGGAGGCGACCGATGCCGCCTTGGCGGCTAGTCTATATATTAATAGCCGATTCTCCGTCTGTCTGTTTGTAAGTCACGCAAAATGGTAGATTGAGTTGTGAGCGAAATTATTTCTTTTTTTGTGTGTGACGTGAGTTCGAAACAAATACATTGCAACCCCAATCGAAGGCGACCTTTTTTTGCTGGTGAACCGATAGACATAACGTTTTGTTTTTATTATTATTGTTAGTTTTATATTCCAAGGACTACGTTGGCTTTGAAAACAATACATCAGCTAAATACGAAACTAACTGATTTAACAGTTTTGACAAAAAACAGCAGTGGCAGAACGTGGCAGCATGTTTGCCAGTGTATCCTAACGTATCCTTGCCTGACTGTCTGAGACGGGTAAACTTTGTTTCGAGCAATCAAAATGTTTAAAAACCGATAAGTAAAAAAAAAGTATCATGAAACAAAATATTTTTTTGCTTTTCTTTTAATAATTTAATTTCTTTTTTTAATTGTTATGCGCTTCAGATCGAACGTTTTTTTATTCACTTTATTCATTTAGCACGTGCCTTTTTTTTCTCCTCCCGTGTGATCTTTTTAAGAAGAGAAACCATTTTCGCCTTATGTTTGATAGCACCCATGTTAGAGCCCGTAACTTCTTTAAAACAAAAGCTAATAAAAAGTTGAAGTTTTCTCTCTCTACGTTTTGAGTGTATTTTTACACTGATAAAAGATTGGTTTTTCCAGAGGTTGTGACTTCGAACCTGCTTCTGGTTGAACACAAGTTGTACGAGCCGTTTATAAGGAAATTTGACGTTTATTGATACAGTGATACAGAGCAGGTGGACATGGGCGGCGAGCGACGCCGCCTTTGCGGCTAGTTTAAAATAATTATTACACCCAGTAGTATCTCAAAGACGATCAAAGGCATATTTATAATGCCATAATAAAAAATAACACAAAAAGAGTGACACGAAATTAAAATACTTGAAAATGGTTTATATTGTGATCAAATATTAATAAGACCTGTTTTTTTATTGAAAAGCTTCAAGCTTTCTGTGTATTTTCTTTAGACGAAAAACTCTTCAGCTGAACAACAAAAGCGAAATATCAGATTGGAATTGCTCAAGTACTTTGGGTTGACCACACTAGTGGAATTGCTCCATAACACTTACGGAGTTCCAAAAGACCATAAGCAATTTTACAATTTTTTGGACAGTTTCCAAGTAAAATTTCAGAATCTCTTGAGGAAGAATGTAATTAAACCGAACCAGTGGAGCCAATTGTTCCCAAACACCAAAGAGACGGACTCTTCCAATTTAGACATCACTTTAATTATAGTTATTTTCCGCACTTGTTGTAGTCTTACCAAACCACATGAAAAACTAATTGACCAGCTACGAATTCTTCGTAACGCACAAAGCCACCGTGGCCTAAAGATGGAGGAGAGTGAATTTCAAGTCAATCTCAAAAATTTTTCCAGTTGTTTACTTGGGCTGGGTTGTAAAAAGCATGATCTCGATAGAGTACTCAATCTTCCCATTTACAATGACAACATAAACATAGAATATGGTTTCAGGAAACCAATTGAAAACTTTTCTGGTAGAGATAGCGAACTGTTGCAGGTTCACCAGAAATTTACCATTGCGAAAAGTAACAAGGTGGTAGTGTGCGGATTTTCTGGGAGTGGAAAATCCGAGTTAGCTCGTGTTTACTCTGAACAGTATAAAAGTTACTATGAAGGAAACCTTATTTTTCTCAATGCTGAAAATGAAAACACGATTGAGAAATGTTTCTTTGAAATAGCCCAAGCCATTGGCTTATCATGCGTGGATGCAAACGGCATTACCATCGATTTAAACATCACTGTCAAACGTGTATACGAATTCCTATCTGACAAGAAACACCTAATAATCTTTGATAATGCAAAGAACCTGGCGACAATACAAAAATTTCTACCTCAAACGACGGATTACCATGGTGATGTGTTGATTACGAGCCAGTT
Source organism: Turritopsis dohrnii (assembly GCA_027922465.2). Lineage (NCBI taxonomy): Eukaryota > Metazoa > Cnidaria > Hydrozoa > Anthoathecata > Oceaniidae > Turritopsis > Turritopsis dohrnii. The sequence continues at coordinate 53,618 of BQMF02000804.1, read as the reverse complement.
CATGAGCTGGGGAAATAATTTTGAATTGTTAAATTTACTCCCTCTAGCTAAAGATGCAACTCTGCAACTCTTGAAGTCTGAACTTGAACAAGAGGAACTAGCATCTCTTGAAAAATTAGCTGAACTCACTGAATGTCTGCCATTAGGTATCCAGATATCACTATCCTACATCAAGTATACAAAAATTTCTATTATTGAGTACCTGGATCTCTTTAACGAATATCATAACGAAATGTTGAAGGAAACCTCGAACTTTGACATCAATACAAATAAATCAATCTACACTTCATCTATGATGGCTTTCAATGAAATAAGAGCGAATAAAACTGCTAATCGGATAATTAACATGATAGCGCTAATATATGGGAAATCAATCCGCAGGGACTTTCTCAAAATGTTACCCGATGTTGGAACAAAGCCATTTCTGGACGCATTATCCATTTTGAATTCATATTCATTAATACAAACTGACGAAGATAATGTGATGTCAATTCATTCATTGCTGCAATATGTTATAGCTAACGAAATGACTACAGCAGAGAAGGAAAAAGCGACGAGAGATGTGTTGAAAATTTGCAAGCAACTCGTAAATGAAAGCCAAAACAAGAAACACTTCAACTTTGGAGACATTTGGCTAAATCATATTTACCAATGCTTCACGACAAATGATATTGCGATAAAAACCAACGATGAGATCATTGATGTAGTGAAAAACTCAGTGCTGGCGTTATTCAATCGCGGGCAGTTCAGAAGTGCAGTTGATCTATTGCGTGGATTTGTAAAAAAGGTAGCATTCTCAGCAAAGGAGTTGGTTTATTTGGACTATTTGGTAGCAAAGTCTTTCGACAAAAATGGGGAGTACCAGGAGTGTCAGAAGATCCTCGAAAAGCTTACCAATCGAGATGATATGAATGAAATTGAAAAAGATATGCAAGCCAAAATAGTTTATTTATATGGTTTCTCGATATTGGAAAGTCAGCAAAACCTTGTTAAACTCAATGATATCATTAACAATCCTATTGTCAATTGGACCGATCTTTCCAGTTCCCGTCAATTAAAACTCAAAATTTTAAAAATCCGACATATATTAGCGACCGGAACAACAAAAGAACTGCATTCAATATTGGAAACTATGGATTTGAAGAGAGATATGAGGGAGCTACAACTATGTCTAATAAGAGTTTACGTGTTCCAGGGTAACTATAAAGAAGCTTTAGACAAAGTTCAAAGATTATACGAAAATACATGGAGCTGCTATGGCGAGGAAAATCCTGTAACTGCCTACATTAAAATTGAATATTCGCAGATATTACGATTAACAGGAAACATATCAAAATCATTGGCTGTGCTGGAATCAATGGATCATAACATGATGATATTTCAAACGAAATCGCATCCAGTAACAATCAAAGCAAAGAAAGAGCTAGCAAAAGCACAGGTATATTATGGTTTGTATAGAGAAGCTAAATTGAACTTTCAAGACGTTTATAGAACGCAAATAAATGTTTATGGATGCAGGAATCCGGATACTTTAAACACGAAACATAGCATGGCTGCAGTATTAGAGTGTCAAGGGAAGCTGAATGAAGCAATGTCGTTATATAAAGAGGTCCTGACAATTCAAGAAGATGTTCTGGGACATAATCATCCGGACACTTTAAGCACCAAAAATAACATGGCCAATTTATTATACGACCAAGGGAAGCCGAATGAAGCAATGTCGTTATATAAAGAGGTCCTGACAATTAGAGAAGACGTTCTGGGACATAATCATCCGGACACTTTAAGAACCAAAAATGACATGGCTGTTGTATTACGGAACCAAGGGAAGTCGAATGAAGCAATGTCGTTATATAAAGAGGTCCTGACAATTAGAGAAGACGTTCTGGGACATAATCATCCGGACACTTTAAGCACCAAAAATAACATGGCTGTTGTATTACAGAACCAAGGGAAGCTGAATGAAGCAATGTCGTTGTATAAAGAGGTCCTGACAATTCAAGAAGACGTTCTGGGACATAATCATCCGGACACTTTAATCACCAAAAATAACATGGCCAATGTATTACGGAACCAAGGGAAGCTGAATGACGCAATGTCGTTATATAAAGAGGTCCTGACAATTAGAGAAGACGTTCTGGGACATAATCATCCGGACACTTTAAGCACCAAAAATAACATGGCTGTTGTATTACAGAACCAAGGGAAGCTGAATGAAGCAATGTCGTTGTATAAAGAGGTCCTGACAATTCAAGAAGACGTTCTGGGACATAATCATCCGGACACTTTAATCACCAAAAATAACATGGCCAATGTATTACAGAACCAAGGGAAGCTGAATGACGCAATGTCGTTATATAAAGAGGTCCTGACAATTAGAGAAGACGTTCTGGGACATAATCATCCGGACACTTTAAGCACCAAAAATAACATGGCTGTTGTATTACAGAACCAAGGGAAGCCGAATGAAGCAATGTCGTTATATAAAGAGGTCCTGACAATTCAAGAAGACGTTCTGGGACATCATCATCCGGACACTTTAAGCACCAAAAATAACATGGCTGTTGTATTACGGAACCAAGGGAAGCTGAATGACGCAATGTCGTTATATAAAGAGGTCCTGACAATTAGAGAAGACGTTCTGGGACATAATCATCCGGGCACTTTAATCACCAAAAATAACATGGCTGTTGTATTACAGAACCAAGGGAAGCCGAATGAAGCAATGTCGTTATATAAAGAGGTCCTGACAATTCAAGAAGACGTTCTGGGACATCATCATCCGGACACTTTAAGCACCAAAAATAACATGGCTGTTGTATTACGGAACCAAGGGAAGCTGAATGACGCAATGTCGTTATATAAAGAGGTCCTGACAATTAGAGAAGACGTTCTGGGACATAATCATCCGGACACTTTAATCACCAAAAATAACATAGCCAATGTATTAGACGACCAAGGGAAGTCGAATGAAGCAATGTCGTTACATAAAGAGGTCCTGACAATTAGAGAAGACGTTCTGGGACATAATCATCCGGACACTTTAAGCACCAAAAATAACATCGCTTGTGTATTAGACGACCAAGGGAAGTCGAATGAAGCAATGTCGTTATATAAAGAGGTCCTGACAATTCAAGAAGACGTTCTGGGACATAATCATCCGGACACTTTAAGCACCAAAAATAACATGGCTGTTGTATTACAGAACCAAGGGAAGCCGAATGAAGCAATGTCGTTATATAAAGAGGTCCTGACAATTAGAGAAGACGTTCTGGGACATAATCATCCGGACACTTTAAGCACCAAAAATAACATAGCCAATGTATTAGACGACCAAGGGAAGTCGAATGAAGCAATGTCGTTATATAAAGAGGTCCTGACAATTCAAGAAGACGTTCTGGGACATCATCATCCGGACACTTTAAGCACCAAAAATAACATGGCTGTTGTATTACAGAACCAAGGGAAGCCGAATGAAGCAATGTCGTTATATAAAGAGGTCCTGACAATTCAAGAAGACGTTCTGGGACATAATCATCCGGACACTTTAGTCACCAAAAATAACATGGCCAATGTATTACGGAACCAAGGGAAGCTGAATGACGCAATGTCGTTATATAAAGAGGTCCTGACAATTAGAGAAGACGTTCTGGGACATAATCATCCGGACACTTTAAGCACCAAAAATAACATGGCTGTTGTATTACAGAACCAAGGGAAGCCGAATGAAGCAATGTCGTTATATAAAGAGGTCCTGACAATTCAAGAAGACGTTCTGGGACATCATCATCCGGACACTTTAAGCACCAAAAATAACATGGCTGTTGTATTACGGAACCAAGGGAAGCTGAATGACGCAATGTCGTTATATAAAGAGGTCCTGACAATTAGAGAAGACGTTCTGGGACATAATCATCCGGACACTTTAAGCACCAAAAATAACATGGCTGTTGTATTACAGAACCAAGGGAAGCCGAATAAAGCAATGTCGTTATATAAGGAGGTCCTGACAATTAGAGAAGACGTTCTGGGACATAATCATCCGGACACTTTAAGCACCAAAAATAACATGGCCAATGTATTACGGAACCAAGGGAAGCTGAATGACGCAATGTCGTTATATAAAGAGGTCCTGACAATTAGAGAAGACGTTCTGGGACATAATCATCCGGGCACTTTAAGCACCAAAAATAACATAGCCAATGTATTAGACGACCAAGGGAAGCTGAATGAAGCAATGTCGTTATATAAAGAGGTCCTGACAATTCAAGAAGATGTTCTGGGACGTAATCATCCGGACACTTTAATAACAAAAAGAAACATGGCTAATACTGAGAGAAGGTGGAAGCGTTCGAAATGTTTTATATGAAGATAATGTTTCAACTTTATAAGTCTGTCATTTTCTGTAGAATGGATGATCTTTGATACATTTTCATCTGAACTTTCTATCCCAAGTAACTTACGAATATCAGTTTGAAAATGGTAGTTCTCTGTGATTAAAGTTTTGAAGTGCTCTGAAATCTCGGTCGATATTCGTCACAACGACACTTTGTTATGTGAACATAAAGAACTTAATGAATACTGCTGGAATTTATTAAACAGGATGCGTTTTAATGATTTAGAATTTATTGGTATATGATATGAATATGAATTATAACAACTGCTTGACATGATTTTGTCCGAAAGTGTCCAAATACTCTAGCTTCTCCGAAATATTCAATTGTATAATTAGAATGATCGTTAAAATGCCTTACCTTTTTACCAAATTTTAATTTGATAATGAGATAGCTCCGGAAAATTATCGTTGTTGAAATTTTGTTCTTTTTTCTTTAATGTTCCCTTAAACTACACGGATAAAATGTTGAAGTGGATGTAAATATATTCTTGCATTTATAGATTTCACGCAGATTAGCAATATCGGAGATTCTTATGATAATATCTATGACTTAAAATTTCTTTAAATATTTTTTAACTTTCTGTACTAGCTTGTTGTAATATTGTAGATCTTGTTGCATTAAGATATGAAAATAATAATGATCCAGCTTTATTTCTAAAATTTCGAATATAACACCATATCTTTTTTGTTGAACTTGTAGAATACATTCAGTAATCAACTTATAATCTAGGACCTTATGCCTACATATATTTGGGTATACAAATCTTTACCATAGCAAGAATTGAAGTTCACATCATTATGGTACTTGTTGCAGATAATACATTAAAAAATTACAGATTACTAGCCGCCAAGGCGGCGTCGCTCCCCGCCCATGTCCACCTGCTCTGTATCACTGTATCAATAAATGTCAAATTTCCTTATAAACGGCTCGTACAACTTGTGTTCAGCCAAAGCAGATTCAAAATCACAACCTCTGGTATGCAATGTTATATCAGTTTTGCATCAATTTTTCAGGTTTTTCATGATGTGTTACTTATTTATTTTTTAAAACCAATCGTCTATCAGTATAACAATACACTCAAAACGTATTGAGAAAAAAATTCGACTTATTATCAGCTTTCGTTTTAAAAAATTTACGCGCTCTAACATGGGTGCTATTAAACGTAGGGGGAAATGGTTTCTCTTCTTAAAAAGATCCCACGGGAGGAGAGAAAAAAGGCACGTGCTAAATGAATAAAGTGAATAAAAATATGTTCGATCAGAAGCGCATAACAAAGAAATTAAATTAATAAAACAAAAGCAAAAAAATATTTTTTTTCATGATACTCTTTTTTTGTGCAAGGAAAGCTTCGGTTTTTAAACATTTTGATTGCTCGAAAAAAAGGTTCACCGATCTCAGGCAATCAGCCAAGCGTTAGGATACAACACTGGCAAACCGAACACGCTTATGCCACCACTGTTTGTTGTCCAGAATGTTTAATCAGTAGGTTTCTTTGTATCTAGTTGATGTACTGTTTTCAAAGCCAAGTCAACAGTAGTCCTTGGAATATAAAATTAATAATAATTTTAATAAAAAAAACATTATTGGTCAGCGCCGCAAGGTAGCTGATCTTTCATTTCCCCGTGTCTGTCAGTCCGTGTGTGTGTAATGTTGCAGTTGTAGGCTGATACCGTGCAGGCTGTTAGAACTTAGGCTAATTTGGTCCATGGTTTAACTAAGAAACGTTCATGACTGAGTAGTTACATATTTTTTTCATGGTAAGTGCGGCGTAAAATGAAAAATTAGAATGCGAACTTGCCAGAAGAAAGATTCGGCGTTCAGTCAGTTTGTTTACAAAATCTTGGTAATAAACCAGGAATGCGTCCAGTAATACGTTTTATATCCATGCTTCTAAGAAGGCAAAGGAATTCTTATAGTTTCGACTTTGTATTTTGAGCAACCCTAGGTTATATACTCAATTTTGTGGAGTTTTTTGTGGTGGGGGCGTGTGGGGATAGGTTAAATGACCTAATGGATAATGATAGCTCTGCTGCTTCCAAGGGTCCATATTCTCTTGGGTTTATATGTATTCATTTGTTATCATGTCTCGTTTTTATTATCATGTTTTTAATGAAATATTGTTACTTCTGCCTAATCAAAGAAAAATTGACTGATTGGATAGGGTCAATGTGGGGTGCATAAATGAATTATTTAATTTTATTGTTTTTTGTTAAAAACCTTGCGGTAAAAGATAATGAGATTCAATACTAACCAACAACGCATATCATTTAAGAATCAATTGCGATTAAATCAACTTCAGCTTCAGATAATATATAATACATATAATGAAAACGGTTCAACTGTTTAGAAAATATCTAAAGTCAAGTACTATTTACATTGCAAATGCTTACTTGACTTTGACATTCTTGAGTTTCTATTGTGTTTTTGGGTCTTCTAGAGTACCAATAAACGGATAAAAACAGTTTGAAATGTATATTAGATATAATATTTTATTTCCTACGAAAGAATTGCATGCACATGCTCAATGACTTGATCGATAGTGTTCTATGATGAAAGTTTTTATGCGGCAATTACCAAGTAAACAATGTTAGTATTTATAAACATAGCGTCACTTGGAAAGTCGTCTATATAAAAGTTGTTTTGGTATTCATTGTTATTTATTGCTAGCATAATAATCACAAGTATATATCAAGTATTATATCATTCTATTTATATTCATCTCTGATGCTGAATAACCCTTTGTAATTCTGATGATCACAATAACCTGTATTGTCAAAAAATGTACTTTACTACTTTAGAGGAAGTAATTTTATAGATGAATGGCCGTTTATTTCTTTCGGGGAGAACAGATTTGAAGTTAGGAGAAGAGATAACTGATATTGTACTGAAATTTCTGCAGATAAATATGACTAGTGAATTTAAACATGTTTCAATAACATTTCTGCTATATAGATGCTCTTTCACAGTCATATTTTGTTATTGGCTTGTATGATTATCATATAAAGTTTGTTTGTAATTTTATGAAAGTGTATTCCTTTCCTTTAGCGAAACGGTAGAGAGGAAACTAATTTGTGATTTTCCATGATTCAAAAAGCAAATTGTGTTTCGATTAACAGGAAATTCATAATTTTACCCAATGCTTTATTTTTTTTTTGATGTTATTGTTTTGAAAAACTGTCATTATAACAGTATTAAGTAGCATGTAAGAGCATGTTTGAGGATTTTCTGTTTAACATTTTAAGAAAAAGTATTACAGAGTATGAGAATATAGTGGATACAGCATTTGTTAAAAAGTATTAATCAAAAAATTCATTTTATATGATATAATCAATTTTATGAAAGCTATTTATGTTTAAGATCTGATCCTAGCGCTTTTTGTAAACAATTTGTCAACGGTTTCTGATTATGTTAATTATAATGGTATGATAATCAGGACATTTACGTGCATTAGCAAAATTCATCTTCCAAATGTATGTGTACCTGAAAATTTGATACAATTGTTGAATTTGAACTCGATGATGACGAATATTAGCCTCCTTGAAATTGTACATGTTTGAAAGGAAGTCTAGAGTTTATTCCTTCCTTTGGTTAACGTTACTGATCTTTCATTGCCCCTCACAGGTCAGTCATTTTGTGTGTAGTTAGTTTCCAGTTATGTGCACCCTCTTTGACGCCCTTTTTTGTTACCTTTAAATTTTAAAATTTAGATTCCTAGAATTAATATATGAATGATAAGCTTTCATAATATAATAATCTAAGGAATATTGCCATTGCTTTTAATTTCTTAGTTTTCTTTTGCGATGACCTTAAGGCCCAAAGGCCTCTTGTTCCTATTGGTTCACCAGTCAAAAAAAGTCACGTTCGATTGGGGTTGCAATTTGTTTTGCACTGACGTTGCACACAAAAAGAAATAATTTCGCTCACAACTTAATCTACCATTTTGCGTAACAGACAAACAGAGAATCGGCTATTAATATATAGACTAGCCGCCAAGGCGGCGTCGCTCGCCGCCCATGTTCAGCTTGCGTTGTATCATCACCTGCTCCAAATTATTGCATTTAAAACCAGCGATAAGACTTCCTTTGCTGCTGGCTTTATCGCTTAATAAAGCTCGTTTGCACGTGAAGAGAAATACGTTCCTGGTGTTTCAAATCTTGCATGTTCTTAACTCAGCCGTCCATTGTCGCGGTCGCATTTAAAATGTTAGTAGACTTTCTTGCTTTACACAATGCATTCCGAACGTGAACTTCACGTGGTTTTTATTTACGATTTTAAACCAATCAAATATCAGTTTAACAATACACTCAAAACGCAGAGAGAAAAAACTTTTCAACTTATTATTAGCTTTTGTTTTACGCGCTCTAACATGGGTGCTATCAGAAGTAGGTGAAAAAATGGCTTTTCTTCTTAAAAAGATCACACGGGAGGAGAAAAAAATGCACGTGCTAAATGAATGAATTGAATAGAAAACGTTCGATCAGATTAAAATAGATTAAAAGAAATCGATTAAAAGAAATTAAGACAACTATTAAGACAAAAGCAAAAAAAAATATTTTGTTTCATGATTCTCTTTTATTATCGGTTTTTAAATATTTTGATTGCTCGAAAAAAAGTTCACCCGTCTCAGACAGTCACGAAAGCGTTAGGATACACTGGCAAACCGAACATGCTGCCACGTTCTGCCACTGCTGCTTTTTGTCCAAAATGTTTAATCAGTTAGTTTCTTTGTATTTAGTTGATGTATTGTTTTCAAAGCCAAGTCAACGGTGGTCCTTGGAATATAAAACTAACAATAATAATAAAAACAAAACGTTATCTCTATTGGTTCACCAGCCAATAAAAGTCACGTTCGATTGGGGTTGCAGTGTATTTGTTTCGAACTCACGTCGCACACAAAAAAAGAAATAATTTCGCTCACAACTCAATCTACCATTTTGCGTGACAGACAAACAAACAGACAGACAGACAGAGAATCGGCTATTAATATATAGACTAGCCGCCAAGGCGGCGTCGCTCGCCGCCCATGTCCACCTGCCCTGTACCACTGTATCAATAAACGTCAAACTTCCTTATAAATGGCTCGTACAACTTGTGTTCAACCAGAAGCAGATTCGAAGTCACAACCTCTGATAAAACCAATCTTTTATCAGTGTAACAATACACTCAAAACGTAGAGAGAGAAAATTTCAACTTTTTATTAGCTTTTGTTTTAAAAAAGTTACGCGCTCTAACATGGGTGCTATCAAACGTAAGGGGGAAATGGTTTCTCTTCTTAAAAAGATCACACGGGAGGAGAGAAAAAAAGGCACGTGCTGAATGAATAAAGTGAATAAAAAAAACGTTCGATCTGATTAAAATAGATTAAAAGAAATCGATTAAAAGAAATTAAGACAACTATTAAGACAAAAGCAAAAAAAAATATTTTGTATCATGATACTCTTTTTTTACCTATCGGTTTTTAAACATTTTGATTGCTCGAAAAAAAGTTCACTCATCTCAGACAGTCAGGCAAGGATACGTTAGGATACACTGGTAAACCGCACATGCTTCCACGTTCTGCCACTGCTGCTTTATGTCCAAAACGTTTAATCAGTTAGTTTCTTTGTATTTAGTTGATGTATTGTTTTCAAAGCCAAGTCAACGTGGAATATAAAACTAACACAATAAAAATAAAAACAAAACGTTATTCCTATTAGTTCATCAGCCAAAAAAAGTCACGTTCGATTGGGGTTGCAATGTATTTGCTTCGAACTCACGTCGCACACAAAAAAAGAAATAATTTCGCTCACAACTCGATCTACCATTTTGCATGACAGACAAACAAACAGACAAACAAACAGAGAATCGGCTATTAATATATAGACTAGCCGCCAAGGCGGCGTCGCTCGCCGCCCATGTCCACCTGCTCTGTATCACTGTATCAATAAACGTCAAATTTCCTTATAAACGGCTCGCACAACTTGTGTTCAACCAGAAGCAGATTCGAAGTCACAACCTCTGGTAAAACCAATCTTTTATCAGTGTAACAATACACTCAAAACGTAGAGAGAAAAAACTTCAACTTTTTATTAGCTTTTGTTTTAAAAAAGTCACGCGCTCTAACATGGGTGCTATCAAACGCAAGGGGGAAATGGTTTCTCTTCTTAAAAAGATCACACGGGAGGAGAGAAAAAAAGGCACGTGCTGAATGAATAAAGTGAATAAAAAAAAAACGTTCGATCTGAATTATTAAAAGAAAAGCAAAAAAATATTTTGTTTCACTCTTTTTTTACCTATCGGTTTTTAAACATTTTGATTGCTCGAAAAAAAAGTTTACCCATCTCAGACAGTCAGGCAAGGATACATTAGGATACACTGGCAAACATGCTGCCACATTCTGCCACTGCTGCTTTTTGTCCAAACTGTTTAATCAGTTTCTTTGTATTTAGTTGATGTATTGCTTTCAATGCCAACGTAGTCAACGTAGTCCTTGGAATATAAAACTAACAATAATAATAAAAACAAAACGTTGGTCCTATTAGTTCATCAACCAAAAAAAGTCACGTTCGATTGGGGTTGCAATGTATTTGCTTCGAACTCACGTCGCACACAAAAAAAGAAATAATTTCGCTCACAACTCAATCTACCATTTTGCGTGACTTACAAACAAACAAACAAACAAACAGAGAATCGGCTATTAATATATAGACTAGCCGCCAAGGCGGCGTCGTTCGCCGCCCATGTTCAGCATGCGTTGACTTCACAAAAAATAAAATTAAAGAATTGGCAACCGAAAGTGTTCCCATGTTGTAGAGCTCGAAAAACTGATCAAAAAAATGTATGGGATCGTTCCGCTACGATCAACCGTTGCAGAGATATCATTGTTCAAAGATTTTGATGACGTCACAGACCCCTCCCCAAAAAAATTAGACCCAAATTTTTCGCCACCCCATAGCCTGTATCGCGGACCCCAAAAAACGTCAGTTATCCCTATTGGTTATCGAGATAATTTTCCCTAAACGTCGCATTCGATTAAGGTCTCAATGCAATGGTTTCACACTGACGTCGCGTACAAGAAGAGAAATAATTTATGTGTGATCTTACATTGCTGACTCCCCGATTTCTTTCGCAGTTCACATCTACCATTTTGCGTGACTTACAAACAAACAAACAGAGAATCGGCTATTAATATATAGACTAGCCGCCAAGGCGGCGTCGTTCGCCGCCCATGTTCAGCATGCGTTGACTTCACAAAAAATAAAATTAAGGAATTGGCAACCGAAAGTGTTCCCATGTTGTAGAGCTCGAAAAACTGATCAAAAAAATGTATGGGATCGTTCCGCTACGATCAACCGTTACAGAGATATCATTGTTTAAAGATTTTGATGACGTCACAGACCCCTCCCCAAAAAAATTAGACCCAAATTTTTCGTCACCCCATCGCCTGTATCGCGGACCCCAAAAAAACGTCAGTTATCCCTATTGGTTACCGAGATAATTTTCCCTAAACGTCGCATTCGATTAGGGTCTCAATACAATGGTTTCACACTGACGTCGCGCACAAGAAGAGAAATAATTTATGTGTGATCTTACATTGCTGACTCCCCGATTTCTTTCGCAGTTCACATCTACCATTTTGCGTGACTTACAAACAAACAAACAAACAAACAGAGAATCGGCTATAGAGGTTTTTACGATTTCCGAGATTACCCGAAATGCATCACGGTCAGCCATCTTGGTAGTAAACTTGGTAGTAAAGTAAACAACTCGGTTCACAAATCACTATCAAGATGCCTACAGCTTGCTGTGTTGTAGATTGTGATAACATACAGGGCAAACAAAATGTAAGCTTTTATCGATTGCCGAAGATTATTACAATCCAAGGAGACCAGATAAAAGCACTAACAGAGAGGCGAAGAAATTATTGGCTGGCTGCTATCCATCGTGCTGATTCATCGTACAAAAAAATCGATACCTGGCGAGTTTGTAGTACTCATTTTGTTAGTGGTTCACCTGCTCATCTTTTGGATGATACAAACCCAGATTGGGTGCCATCGCTGAAGTTGGGTTATGGTGACCGTTTAAATAGTGATGTTGATGAAAGTAATAGTGATGTTGTTGTTGTTAGTAGTTCTAGTTGTGTTGCTAGCAGCAGTAGTAGTAGTAGTAGTGTTGCTAGATATGAAAGGTGTGTAGGAAGGAGAAAGAAGGTTTTTGAGAGGGAAATGGAGACAGCTTTGAAGTTGTCAGAGTTGAGTTTTGTAGCCGAAAGTAGTTCTAGAGTGGTTGATGATGTGCTTGATGATGATATGGAAGTTGTTGATGATGATATGATGGAAGTTGATGAGGTTGATGAGAAAGATGATGAAGTTAGTCAGCTTCGTATTGAAAATAGTTCCTTGCGTAGACAGGTTGCACGGTTAAGTAAAGCTGTTGATACCATTAGGTTAATGGATGAGACAGATTTTCATGATGATGCAAAAGTACTATATTATACTGGCTTCGCATCAAGCAAAGTTTTAATGGCAATGTTCGAACTCATATCGGAATACATATCCTTCAGGAAAAATTCTGGTTTAACAAAGTTCCAGAAATATATTGTAACTTTGATGAGGCTGCGTTTAAACCTTCAAGTTCAAGATTTGGCGTACAGATATGGTGTGAGTGCTAGCTTAGTATCAAAAAGCTTTACTGAAGTGATGGACTTGTTGTATGTCAATTTGAAGCAATTAGTATTTTGGCCCCATCGTGATGACTTGGTAATATCAATGCCACTGATTTTTCGTGAAAACTTTGGTCGGAAAGTGGTGGGTATAATTGATTGTTTTGAAGTGTTCATCGAACGTCCATCCAATCTTTATGCAAGAGCTCAAACATGGTCTAACTACAAACACCACAACACCATCAAATATCTTATCGGAATCACACCACAGGGTTCTATTAGCTTTATATCAGATGGTTGGGGAGGCCGGGTAAGTGATAAGCATCTTGTCAGGGAGTCCAAATTTGTCAGCAATCTACTACCGGGTGATGTTGTTCTGGCTGATCGTGGGTTTGATATTGACGAACTTGTTGCTGGAGTTGGTGCAAGTGTTAAAATTTACACGTGGAAAGCATCAACTGAGTGGGAAGGAAATTGAGTCAACAAGAGCTATTGCCAATGTACGAATTCATGTTAGAACGAGTTATTGGTGTAGTTAGACAAAAGTTTACCATGCTAGAAAGTACCATACCCATTAGTTTAGTCATGACAAGACCTGGACAAGATTTACCTATGTTGGATAAAATTACCACTGTGGCATGTGCTATCACTAACTTATGTCCTTCAGTTGTTCCTAATGAGTAACTGGTTTTTGGACAAACTACAACGGCTTTTTTTAAAGCCACATATGTATAAAAAACATTAATGGCAACTTACATAATGATTGTGTCTTTTAGAAATCTTCTGTCTTCTGTTTACAGTTGCTGGTGAATTGGATCAAAGATGTCTAAAGAAAAAATGGCTATTTTCATAGCCCATATATTTTAAAAAAAACATTATTTTGGCAATATTTTATTAGAAATCAGGTTGGTTGATGTATGCCCTGACCAGGGATCGAACCTGGATTACTTTTGGTTAACACAAGGGTCTTACCAGTTAGACGACCAGGACGTAAGTATAGTAAGTTTGAATAATAATAGGTGTTTAATTAAAAATAAGCCATAAGTAATGTTTTTTCATAATTGTGGCTATAAAAATAGCCGTTTTTCTTGATGTTCACTCTTCCATAGAGCAAGGATAAGCATAATCATGATCTGTTGAAACAGTGTCCGGTGTTGCTTGGCTGAAATATTTACTGACAAGTTCTACAAGAATAACAGAATTGAAAAAGGTGTTACATTTTTTCAAGTGACTGTTCCAAAATGACTCATCGAATGGTACGTGTTGGAGGAAATGGTCCTTTTCTGTCCATACAAAAAAAAGGCATGACTTGATTTTAGTGATAGCCATTTGTGCTTGTACTTGAAAATAATATTGGTGATTCTTTTTTAAATTAACACCAGTTTCAGATTTTTCCAGGTAAAATGAAGATGGTAATTCATCAAGTGTATAGTGACGCAAGGTATATGGACATTTGATCTCCAACAAACGATCAGGGCAGCAAGAACACTTTATGATTCCATCTGGAGTAGCACCAAGGTATGGATGATCTGAATCAAGAAACAAACCACATTCGACAACATGTAGGTTGACATGGTTTTGACTTTCCATATCAAGGTATTTCTTTATGGCTGTTTTCTCATGTTTATTACCCCATTCTGTGTACTTTGAAGTGAATTTATATGTAGATGGATAGCAAATAGTTTTAATGAGACTTTTGGAAGGATTTGTAAGAGATGTTGATATGACTGATTTAAATTTTGAAGCTGTAATTTTTCCAGCACGGAACTGAAACCAGGCATTAGAATGTGACTGACTACGAGTTTCTTCCTCAACAGAAGCAATCTGCTCTTTGGTAGCAGCTAATTTATGATGAAGAGTACTGCAATAACTTTGGATATCATTTAATGGTAACCCAATCAAAGATTCGTCAAATAATTCTGTCAGAACAAGTGGAAATTTTTCTGATAATGTTTTTGGCTTATATTCATGACTGAATCCAGGGTAGACAGACAAAACAGCAGGTTTAGTTGAAGAAATAGTTTGTAAAAAATTGGAAAATTTGTCAACCGGTGCTTTCGGAACATTTTTTTGCCCTTTATTTGATGAAGATGATGATGCGGTAGTAGAATAGGGATCCTTCACTTTATTATCCAATATTTTTTTTTGAGTAGCAGATGAAGTGAAATCAATATTTTTGGCTGCAGCATACTCAATTGATTTTTTTGATGATGGTAATAGCCAATAAGCAGGTTCTTGGGTTACGGTTTTTTTCTCTTGCAATCTCACTGCAGCCTCAACAAAAAACATAATGGAAGCTACATGGGAACAACTTTCACCCAAACCTGCCATACATGTACAATGGCAGCAGCAGATTTCTCCATCGCTGTTGCAAATTATCCAAGAAGACACCGGTTTCTCACTAAGACGTTGACTATGAAGAACCCTTGCTCGAATAACAGTGAAAGTTTTGTTTACTGTGGTGTGTTGAAAAGTTTGGACCTTTTGAACCCATCCGGATAAGAAACGATCGTAGCACTCCAAACTTTTATAATTCTTGAAATCTTTCATATTATAAAAGGGGCTCGATCCAAGAACAAGATAATTCACCATGTCAATGTAGGTGAGAGGAGGAAATGAATTAAGATCAGAATTCCATTCTTGATCGGGGATTTGGTACGGATCTTGATTACCAATTAGTGAAATTTTCTCTTCGTACCTTTTGCGAGCAATAACAGGTAATGAATTGAAATAAGACGACATGATTATAAGAAAACTTTCAACCAACTTGACGTGACTACCAAGTTTTGTTTACAACGCTGCGGGAGGTCTTCTATTTACTACCAAGATGGTGGATTTTCTTCATCGTGTTGCATTATGGTTCAAATCGTAAAAGCCTCTATTAATATATATAGACTAGCCGCCAAGGCGGCGTCGCTCGCCGCCCATGTCCACCTGCTCTGTATCACTGTATCAATAAACGTCAAATTTCCTCATAAACGGCTCGTACAACTTGTGTTCAACCAGAAGCAGATTCGAAGTCACAAACTCTGGTAAAACCAATCTTTTATCAGTGTAACAATACACTCAAAACGTAGAGAGAGAAAATTTCAACTTTTTATTAGCCTTTGTTTTAAAAAAGTTACGCGCTCTCTAACATGGGTGCTATCAAACTGGGAGGAAATGGTTTCTCTTCTTAAAAAGTTCACACGGGAGGAGAGAAAAATGGCACGTGCTAAATGAATAAAGTGAATAAAAAAAACGTTCGATCTGAAGCGCATAACAATTAAAACAAGATGCCCTTACGGGCAGAAAGATTTCTGCAAAATCTGTTGAAGCATGAAAAATGAAAAATGTTATGACATTTATGAAATTCGACAAAAAAATGTCGATCTAAGTGGGTTCGAACCACCGACCTTTCGGTTAACAGCCGAGTTACTAGCCAACTGCGCCACAGAACTACATGTATCTGTAATGTAAAAACCGCTAGGTTTAGACAGTAACAAAAAAACGGAGGAGAAAAACCAAAGCCGGTTGTAATGTATTTCTTGCTTTTGCAAAAATCCAAAATCGAAATATTTTATGACATATTTAAAAATTCGAAAAAGACTTCAGAACATTTACATGGGGTCGAACCACCGACCCTTCGGTTAACAGTTGACTATACTAACCAACTGTACCACGGAAGCGATGAACGTCCGTATAGATATAAACAAGAGCCAGATGGCGCAAAACGGTAACAGCAAAAGTACTTGCCACAAGAATACTTTCTAAATTTTACTTAAAGTTCTTAAAAGTTCTGTAAACGTTATTTCTTGAAATATCTTACTGGTGGAAAACAGGCATAAACGATATTATAATGTTTAAAATTACTAACTCGTGTAAATAGGGTCTAATTGTAGCACACCAGCAATTTAATTTATTAGACAAAAGAATTATACATGCATGAGCTGTTTATAACGTACGTTTTTTTTATAAGAGCTTATGTAGAAAAAAAAAAACTCGTTTCTTCGAAAAACACATGTATGTTTGAATTATAATTTCTTGAAACCGAAAATGAATTCGAACAGATAACTTCCTTTTTTTTAAATCGATTTTTGAAAACCTGATGTTCAAAGACAGAACAGATAGCTAACAAACGTAGAAAGTAATAAGAAAGTCTGATCTGTGCTTTACTGACACGAAAAACATATCTATTTTCAAGTGCCAAAGTACATTGAATCAGTACCATAAGTAACTAAAAGTCCCAGTTTTATGTAGACCTATTTGATTAATATCTATTCCTTCATCAATTAAGTGATAAAATATCAAAGAAAACGTACTTTCTACCTTAATTAGCTCTTTTGACTCTTCTGTTTACAAAACGTTGAGAACTTCTTTTTAGTTAGAAAAGAATGATCACAGTCCAAGATAATTATAAGTTTCTTCTATAGATTTTCTGTTTTCACCTTAAAATATGTATATCTTCTTTAAAATCCATTTAATAGTGATCAAAGAAACTTTTGTAAATCTTTCGCTGACATGCAATGCACGGTGCTTTGGTTTCATGTAAATGCACGCACGAAATTTCAAAAAACCGCTAGGTTTGGACAGTATGAAAAAGAACAAGATGCCCTACCGGGCAGAAGGATTTCTGCAAGCTTTGCTGCTGAAAATGCAGAGGCGGACCGAGACTTAGTCAACCTAGTCAGTGTGACTAGGTGAACAACTCACAATGTTTGTACTTCTTATTTTTGTACACACTTCCGCTCTCTCGCGGCTTTCGTAAAAGTCGCTTAATAACTGCGCTTTCTCCAGTCTTGGACAATTGTTCCTTTTGTGATTATGGAAACGGACCAGGCTAGTTCTTACTTAGTCATATAAAACCCAGGGTACATGTCAAACAGTGAAAATAGTGGAATCCGAGGGAACCCAAGGTTTATTTTGACTATCTCGCACCCCATAACTCTCTGTTTCTGACTATCTCGCATCCCACAACTCTCTGTTTCTGACTATCTTGCATCCCACAACTCTCTGTTTCTGACTATCTTGCATCCCATAAGGCCTCTCTGTGTAATAATTTCACAAGAAAGAGTTCGGCCGAAGGTATTATCATCCTAAACGTTTGTTCAGTCAAAAGAAATGGCATCCATAAGTTTCATAGAGCAAATGATGGGTAACGGCGACATTACCAAGTTTAGGTCGGTATTTGAAAAATTAAGGGAAGACTTAGAATAAAAACTGAAAACAATAATTCATCTGGAGAGGATTTTGAAGAAAAATTAAATTTATATACACGTTAAGTTACACGTTAAGTTTGTTTGATAAAAAATAAAAAAATTTTATTTACGTTAATTTCATACTTGTATAGTTATTTATTTTAACTTTATTTAAAGTGACGAGATTGGGTCCAAGGACCCTTAGTCACTAAATATATAGATAGATAGATAAAGTCGAGATTAGTTCTTCATGACTTTACTGCTGAAAAGTTTATACCAGACCGCTTACAATCTGAAAAGAAATTCATCACACTTCAGTAAGTATTAGATATTACAATTGTAGACAATTGACGATTTTAAATGACATAAAATACAAATAATGTATTGTGTGATGAGTCATGTGTATATAAATTGTTTATAAGCTTGTTTATTTTCTCATAATGTGAAAGACATTGTTGATAATGTGTTTGGTACATCAAGTATGACTGATCAGATTAATGTTTCACTCAATATGGTACGTAAGATGTGTGCAAGTAAATAAAAGGATATTAGCTTTATTTTTATTATGACAATTTGATCACCAGCGGACAACTGCTTATTTAGTTCTGTATCCCTTGCTTTGGTAGGTAATAATTCTTCGGTTTACTCATTAAGAATTTTGACATTAGAATTATTTCTTAACAGTTCCTATTATGTTAAGCACCCTTGCGCAGCCACAGGCATTTCAAAAAGGGAAAGATAATTTCTTCTATAATTATAAAAATCTGAGGGGTTTATTGATTTCACATTCTGTGTTAGACTCGTGCAAACTTGGAGAAGATTTAATTAAAGAAGAGGCTCAAGTTTTACTAATGACAAGACTTGGTCAAGCTTTATGGCTATTCTTGGGTTGTCACCAGTCATCTGTAGGCCAATTAGTACCATTTTCCCTTAATGTGGCACCGATAAGTTAAAATTTCTATTCAATCAAGTCATAAATCCTAGAAGTGGTGCCTTGTCAAATGGTAACATTCATTTACCATTCATGGTCATAGTTTTTGCATTGATTGGCTAAACAATTTTAATTGATTTTGTTTACCTTGTGTTCTCTTTGCTGATAAATTTCCTAACTTGACACTTAAAAATAAGAATCTACTTTTTCAAGCTGTCAAGGCCCAGCTCAAGTGCCTGTTCTTAGAATAAAAATCATGAAAAGGCATCAGTAGATGGTAAAAAAACTTTTCATCAATACACCTCTTTTCATTTATCACACTTCTTAGTCAAGAAGCAAAGAAAGACAAATGGTTCAACAAAGTAAGTAAGAATATCACCAAAAAGCGAAACTGTTTATACTCATAATAGATATATACCATTTTTCTATCAGGACGTCTTGATTCTGCTAGGGGCCAGTCATTGTTTGGCTAATATGCTCTACCTCCTGCAGGAAGTGTTATATTTTAAAATATACTGGGTTTGATGGTATCAAAATGGCTCTGAGAATCCTTGGAATGTTACTTGTAAGATCTTGTGTATTCACATACGTGTGAAAGGATTTTAATCAAAGACAGCTTTACACAACACTAAGTCAGCTGACAGGTCAAATGGCTTGTCATTCATATATATTCACTAAGGATTTTTTGCATATAATATCTAAGATCTTTGACAGGTTTTCCGCCAAAAGATGGACTTTTTTTATTTATGTTCTGATAAACTTGATAAGGAAGATGAAATTTATTTGAATTAATCACCAGAAAAAAAGATTACTTGTGTTTCTTTAATTTTAGATTTTCTTATTTTCTTTTGTATCTATGGATACAAAGTTATTCATTACTCATTTTTATTTGAATTTCAACACTATGTTAATGTTTTTATCAAATGCATCGTAGGATGTGTGCGATGGATGTGTGGAGGTTTTCCATAAAGTGTTAGCTTTCATAAAAGCTCATTTATCAAATGACTTAAATGTTGTATATAATATGAAGGGTATATCATTTTAGTTTTAACACATGTATATAATTTTTTTTAACTTTGTTTAATTCGCTTTAGACATGTTATTTCTTTTTGCCTAAATGTGTAGATCAATGTGCTATGTTGCTGTCCATGTCTGGTTCCATATGCGAACCTAGGCATGCTGATGAAGCCTGATATTGGCAGAAACAGTGACTATGAGTGGTTGATGTGTATGTAACAAACATCATGGTGTTTTCAATGTAGTTAAGTCAGTAGGCAAAGTGAATAAATATTCTGTTTTGCATGGACATCAGACTAATAAAAAAAATGACTTCTTTTATCTGATCACCTTAATACCCCGTGAAAAGTCTCATAAATGTCTCATAATGCCAGCAGCCCAACAAGAATTGTAAGGTTTAGGCAACAAACTTTGTCGAGAAGCGCTACGACATTTTTCGGGAAATCCGGTTATCAATCGGGAAACATGAATGTTCCGATATTTTTTGACTAGGTGTCCCAAAATTCTCGATCCGCCTCTGAAATGCCACAAAAATGCTACACTAGCACACTAGTTCTGCAAAACTAAAACAGTCACATCATTCAGCTCGAGAAGCATCAGCATTAAATAAACAAAAATATTGATGCGACTGACAATGTTCGTCAAGAAAGTCAGCCTACCATAACATAAAAAAGGGGCTTTTCTTTATGCTATCGCGGAGATCATTTATGAAGATCTGTTTTTTTGTACGAATAAGCTGAATGATTGTTACTGGATATTTGCCACCCACGTACTCCAAAACAGTGCATCGACACAATACGAAACTTTAATTTAACCACATTAAATATAACGAATCCTATAAAAAGATTGTGTATACTGGCGGTAACCAACATATCGTTTGGGCAGCACAAACTAATATATAAAGTTTCTATATTGATCTCCTCAGAATGAAAAATATAAATATCACAATAATAATTACTTGGAAATTAAAGCTCATATCTAATCTAAAAGTTAAAAAAAATACAACATACGTAGGGAGAAAAGAGATAAGCTGATATAGCCAGAATACATCCAAAAATTGCTACTAAATATAGTATAAACAGCTGTATAAAGTGCATATGTTGGTGATGTTGGGGAGGAGCTGAAAGGAAGCTAAGCTGAGCTTTAAAAATCCAAAAGCTTCTAAAAATTGACTTCAAACATGCATACACATACAAAATACACGAAGGTATTTCAGATTTAAAAAGGCTTGGAGCAAAAATAAAACAAGAAATACCTTTTCTTCCACACACCATGTATTGGCACTGTTTTCATATTTTAAACTTCAAGAAAACTTCTTTAAAAAAACAGAATAACCACACTGTAATTTAATTTTGTGAACATGATAAGTTCCCAACAGTAATGCAATTCTTTATATAAAATTATAAGCTGTATTAACTTCTTTTAAAGCCATATTTCCATCAAAGAAACTTTTAGCAAACTACACTTTCGCTGCCATTTTTAAAACGTTTTGTGGACGATCACATGGCATGGCGAAAATCAGCCAATAAACTATCGCTATTTAAGTGGAGGTGGCTAAATTAGCACCCTTTCGTAGAAATCGGGCATTATGCACCAATCACGATTGAGACGGCTTTTTTATGAACCAATGAAATTTAAGAAACAAAAATGCGTAGGTTTGGACAGTAAGATGAAAAAACAGAAAAACACGGACGATCGTAAAGTATTTCTTGCTTACGCAGAAATCCAAAAAAAAAAAAAAAAAAACACGAACGGTTTCAAAGTATTCCTTGCTTACGCAGGAATACAACAAGATGCCTTAAGAGGCATAAGGATTTCTGCAATCTTTACTGAAAACGCAACAAAAATGCAAAGCCAGCAGCCTTGATTCGTCATGCAAAACTTACTAGGCAAACATATGGTTCGACAAGCATCATCGGAAAATAAACAAATCACAACTTTGGCTGTAAAGACCAGTCTATATTAACAGAATACAGGGGCTTTTCCTTATGCCATTGTTGAAATCCTTTATAAAGATCTGTTTATGAAAATAAGCTGTATGATTGTTACACTGGGAACTGTATTTATCACCACGTACTCCAAAAAATAGAGAAAAAAAACATTGACACAATACTTTAATTACAAACCACCAATAAGCATTATGAAAGCTATACAAGTAGGGCTATGTGTAACAAACCCTTAATTTGGACAGCATAAAATAATATATAAAGTTTCTTTATTGGTCTTCTCAGGATGAAATATATAATATCACAATAATTACTACTTGAATATTACCTCAAATTAAAATCTAATCTAAAGGTTAATAACAATAAAAATCAGGTTCAAACTAAAACGTGAAAAATAAGACAGGAAATGCGTTTAATTTGTGTCTTAATTCATAATAGAATAATACATTTTAAAATATTCCATGTAATCCGCGGGAAAAAAGTCCAATCATTTCAGTATCAACGCGAAACTGCTGCCAACGTGGTTAACCAGTTTTGAACGTAAGTATGTCGGAATGTATGAAAGAATTAAATAATACATTAACTGTTAAGCGTAAAGGTAATCGTAATAGAATCGTCTGCTGCTTAACTGAGCTACGTCCAACGTTGTCTACCTTTCATGCATTGAGCCCATTAGCGTTAAGATAATCGTAATAGAATCGTCTGCTAACTGAGCTACGTCCAACGTTGTCCACCTTTCATGCATTGAGCCCATTAGCGTTAAGATAATCGTAATAGTATCGTCTGCTACTGAGCTACGTCCAACGTTGTCCACCTTTCAAGAATCCAGCAGGATCTTCATTACCAACATATTTAAACTTCTCAGCAGCTAAAATCAAAATCAATTACGTATATTAACAGAATTTATATTTCATTGAGTGGTTAAAGGCTATAACAATACGGACCTTTTGGACCAACCTCATTACACAATATTTGACTTCTACATATTTGATGATCCCTGGACACGGGTTGGCTTTCCACATGGAGTTTTTGGCAACCAAATCACATGTGTTTTTCCCATCACAATGTTGACGAGCAGTGTCGAGAGCACTCGATAATGTACAATTCGTTTCGTGGTATGTTCCCCAAGCACAAGGTCTTGAAGAAGTGCGCCCGAAATTGGCGTATAAAATCTCAATGACTTGATCAGTCGGACACATTATCGCCCTTTTTTGATATTCACATACCAAGATGGTTTCTTGGGTCATCGAAGCAGCTTGAATAAAAACAATAACAAATCATTTTAGTCTTAATAATCCAATTACTTTTGTTGTGTCTTGGTTATTGAACAACTTACTTTCAAAAGCGTTCGATATCGGTTTCCCGACATAATACGAAAATAATCGGAAACTTTCGGTTTTCGATACAAACTTTTTGATGACAGTAAAAGAGGCGAGTTGGAATCTTGAAAAAGAGGCAGTTTCATTGGTCGATGATTTTCCAATCACAAACCCTCTGCTATCTAATGAAGCGCCAAAATAGGGTTGAGATGGCGCAGCATTAAACGACGCTGATTTGATTAAGCCATTGATATACAACACAATTCCTTGGTCGGAACTCCATGTAACAACCACAACATCCACACATTACCAGGCGTTCAACTGCAAATTGTCCAATTGTAAATAATCACACGATACATAAATAAAACTACAATAAATAGACGAACTAGATAGTATAAAAATTGGCATTACCATAAAAAAAACCGAGTGGAGTGGAGTGGAGTGCATATTACGCAAAGCAAAATTCTAATTCACTTCAATC
Source organism: Turritopsis dohrnii (assembly GCA_027922465.2). NCBI lineage: Eukaryota > Metazoa > Cnidaria > Hydrozoa > Anthoathecata > Oceaniidae > Turritopsis > Turritopsis dohrnii. The sequence continues at coordinate 29,709 of BQMF02000804.1, read as the reverse complement.
AATGTGTGTCTTTTTTAAGCTCATGGGAGATTATTTATTACAAAAACAGGTTAGATTGTCACAAATGTTTACCACCCCACCCCACCCCACCCCACCTCCACCCCATCCCTGAATGGGGTGTCACAAGCACAACCCCTTATCTTGTACTGATAGTTGTAGCTACAATTTTTCAAAGATCATAGACACTTACATTTCATACATTTAGTCCTGACTTGTGCTTATAAACTGCCCAAAGATAAGCAGATCAGCAAATAACAAAACTACTTTAATTTTGCAATAATTACTGTCAAGTTATCGTTGTCCGCACAGAAACCAGTCCTTATGGCTTGCTGGGGAAGACATCCTCCAGTGACACCGTCCTCAGGCTCACTGGGGTTGAAGAAACATTATGAATGCAGAATTTTCAGATAAAAATTGACGATTTTTTTGTGTAAAAAATAAACTGAAATAAAAACACAAATAAATATTGCACAGATAACCTACATAGAGATTTTTACCTTCACCGCATCATGATCTGAGAAAAAAACACACTTTACCAGTGACTGTATCTTGCACTTCACAAACCAGCTTCTCTTTATGTAAACATGATCAAGAAGAGACCCATCAATGTATGTTGGCTCAGATACCACCATTTCATAGTCCCTAAGAACTTCTGAAAGAGTCACATTAAGTGTAAAATAGTCAATATTAAAGTCACCAAGTAAAATATCAACATCATTTAAGTTAAGAAAGTCTTGTAACTTATTATAAAACAACTGTATCGGTTGTCCATGTTTTCTGTATAAAACTCCTACCCGAATCAGGTTATCACAAAAAGATACCTTATTAATGTAAATTAATGAAAATCCAGGCTCATAAGTACCACCATCATCATACTCCATGATTTTTACACCATATGCTATGCTTTGATATCTATCCTCAACACTGACGAAGGTAAAATCCTCAAAACTATTCAACACTTCACGTATCTCAGAAACATCATCATGTGGGAGCAATTGAGTCTCTGTAAAGCATATTACATCACTCTCCAACAGCTCTTTCACATTAGCAATATCTGGTGCATGTAGAGATAGTGACCTTACATTCAGCAAACTAATAGTTAAAGAATCTGCTGATAATGGCCCCAGAGTTTTAAGGGCTGGCAAAATACAATCTTGTCGCATCCGTTCATATTCAGTAAACGCTCTCATATCAGCTTTTATGGCTTTTCTGTCAAACACACCAGTTAAGTACAACCCATTTAGAGTTTTTACACGACTTATGGCAACATACATTTGACCCGCATTGAACTGTCTCTGTTTCTGCAATTGGAAACTCACTACTGCTTCTGGAACACTTAAACTTTGAACTTTGTGAATACTTGTTCCCCAAGAAAGGACTAAAGGGAACTGTGTTCTTTTAATGACAGGTGATGAGAGCTTTCTTTTGTGAATATTAATTTCAGTTTCAGTTCGGTCAATTGGAACACAGTTGTGTGTCCTAGCATAATGATCAGTGGCCATTTTCATCAAACCAGCTTCCTCATCCATGAATTTTATATACACTTTGACGACTTTGTCACAACTGCATTTGATGGACTTGACAACGCCAATTTGTCCATTAATAAGTTTATCAGCTATGTCAATATTGGATGTAAGCATAACTTTTGCACCAACTTTCAGAATAAGCTTTGTTGGAAGACCACCAGTGTCAGTGTGCTTACGATTTATTGCGTCAGTGATTAATCTGTCAGGTACATCTTTTGGCAAATCATCAATCGCATTGATCACAAATTCTTGACTGTTCAAACAATTAAGCTTTTTTTCATTGTAAGCAGTAGCTGGAGCATTTTCAGCAAATAAATGAATTGCTTCACTAGGATAATCTGGAGAGGAATCCAAAATGAAACGAGATCGAAGAAGATTTTCATCCTCAGGAGATAGATTAGCAGTGCGAATATTGTTAAGGAGGTCAATGAATACGTTGTCACCTTGCTGTCGCATTACTTCAGTAAGCTCAGCAATTTTGAAATTACTCCAAAGTTTTAGTAAACTTTCAACAAATCCACTAGACATGTAAACAGGCTTTCCCATTACTGGAGGTAGCTGAAAAAAATCACCAGTTGCAATGACAGTTCTACCAGCAAATGGCACATGAGTATTAACGCCAAATATCTCACATAACCGTAAATGTACATTCTTGAACAGTTGTTCTGAAACCATTGATATTTCATCAATAATTAACACAGTTACTTCTGAAAGCTTGTTTTGCAGTGATGACCTCATTTTGTCGCTAAGTGGAGCATAACCTTTACCATGCATTCCCAATCCCGAGTGTATTGTAGTACCACCTATGTTGATCGCAGCTACACCAGTTGGCGCCAACAATAACACTCTCGGTTTTTCGGGGTTAGTAGCTTTACGCAGTAATTCTTTAGAAATGGCATGATACACTGTTTTCAACAGATGTGATTTACCACAGCCTCCTTGGCCTGTTAAGAAAATGTACAAAGGATCGACACCTTTTAACACAGCACAGTTTCTGTATTTGATCAAATTTTTCGCCCACGTTAAGATGGTGTCAAAGATTTCCCGTTGTTTTTTGTTAAGAGAACGTATCTTTGTGTTGATTTCATTGTCATTTAGTACATATTGTCTTTCTGGAACAATTCCTGACGTAGCAGTTGGATTTTCATCCTCAAGTTCATCGTCAGAGATGTGATCATTCAACAAATCTTGAATTTCCTCATTTTCTTGCTGTGCGAAAGGATCAAAACTAGTTTCAAGATCAGTGCGGTAGTTTCGAAAAGCTTCATCAACAAGTTCCTCATGTGGCTCAATCTTTGCTTTATTGCTGTTAACTACATCAAAAACACTAGGCTGTGAAAGTTTTTCCAAATAAGTGTCACATAGCAATTCCTTTTCAACCCGGAAAGGAAAATACATAAACAACAAATGATGAGCGTATTGTTCAGGAAATCGATGTCTGTTAGGTACATGATATCTCAAGACAGCACGAGTTTTCCTGCACTTCATTTTACTTTTGCTGCTCATTAATGGAATGACAGGCGGATAAGGACAGTTGACACTTTCCCCTTCCATTACATCGTCACTCAGAACAACAGGTTGATTATCATTGTCAGTTGAGTCATTTGGCTTGGATTCCAGAAAGTAGTATGCTAAAAATTCGGCAAAGCACATGTTATCAAGCATTGTAAACTTTCCACCTTTAAATGAGCTATTTGGTCTGTCAAGGTAACGATCAAGCATATTCGTCTTGAAAATATCATTGCTGTCCTCAGGCAATTCATCCAATTCTTCTCGTGACTTGCAAATTCGAAACCTATTTTCTGGCAGGTTGCTGTTAGCGAAAATTACTTTCGGAAATGTCTTGCGCAGCCACAACTCAGGCATCACATGATACACTGCTTCCTGGACAGAGCATTCTCTTCTGGAAGAGTATGCCTTAGCAATCGATAACATTTGATCAAATTTGTTTAGGTTTTGTGATTTTGATTCCTTTAAAGCTTGCTTCATTGCCTTGGAGCACTCATCCTCTGATTTGGAAAGATATTTGCACATGTATGTAATGGCTTTGTAATGGTTGAAGACAGGCTGAATATCCATATTTGCTTCCCAAGCAGATAATCCTTCCATAAAGTAGTTGTTTACAAAGCAAGAATTGGGTGGTCGACGTAAATGAATTTCATAATCCGCGTCCTTTGAAATCGATAACACACTATAATATTGTTCTTCTGTCAAGCCTATTTTATCCAAAATCTCAGCAATTGTTCCGGGATTCTCATAGTCATCTCTTAATGGATTCATTACATTGTGCTTTTTTGGTTGCAGAAATTCATCAATATATTCTTTAACTTTATCCAACACAATTTTTCTATCTTCCAGAACTCTTTCTTTCTCGTTAGCATCCATATTTGCAGGTAACGGACTAGAAATAATAGTGTGATCTGTAAAGAAATGACCAAAGTTGAATCGACAAGAGCTGTTCCTATATTTCCGACAAGTTTTAGAATGATTATGAACTTGATATGTCTTTACCAATTCAAACAATTCAGGTTCAATTATAGGTTTTGGTAAATCTGCTCGAACAATTTCATCAACAAACTTTATGTATCCATCCTTGGTGTTTTCTGTCAAAACAGGGGGATCTTTGATCCACAAGAAAATATGTACATGTGGGCTTCCTCTTACTTGAAATTCGACACGGATTACGTAGTAGCTAAGTTTTCCCAAAGAACCAGCTGTAACAATTTCCTTAAAGAATGTTTCAACACGATATTGAAAATGTCGGGCCAAGAAAACTGGGTTCATGTTCAAAATTCGGCATTTATCTTCATAACTCATGTTGCGGATTTCATCTTCCTGAAGATTCATTTTATAGATTTTGGATAATATTGCAGGTAACTCTGGCCAACGTAAATCTGCACATGATAGAGTCATAAAAAAAGTAGGAATGCCAAGCTGTTTTACCATTGCTAGAACTTCCAACAGGAATCTCTTCCAATATGCTGGAGTCCCCTTTATCTGGTTCATAAAGTTAAATGCTTCATCATTCGCAATGAAACTTCTGACAGTTTCTTGAAAGTTTTGAGACAACATACCAGCCGTAACATTACCACTAGAAAGTTTTTTCATGGCAACATTGATTTTACTGTGGAGATTTGTAGACTGGACAACATAATTGGCAAAAAATATGTAATCTGCATCAGATGAAAACCTTTGGCTGTAATTTAATAAGCGTTGATTGAAATATTTAACTGGACTAATTGGAACAGTTCGTTCAACATTATATCCAAATTTGCCATAAGGAAACAAATGTGGAAATGCCATTTCCTCACAATATTCATCAGCATATATAGGGATGGCTGTACATCCTTCACCAGGGGCAATGGTAACCATATCATCATTAACATCAATAGGTATTTTAGCTGTCATGACGGTTTCGTTTGAAGCTGCTCGGTGCTCATCTAATGGGTTGTCATAGACTTCATTATCATTTCCATCAGCTTCACTTAATTCATTAACTTCACTTACTTCATCCACATCAGCATCATCAAAATTACACATGCCGTTAGAAATATTAGTCATATCAACTATTACATTACTATACAAATGATTATTATGTTTCAAAAAGTCTAAAGCTTGCACAAGTATATCAGGTCTAACAGGTTCAAAGTAAACATGTCCATGATACATCAATTTCCGTTTTAGTTTTAGCAATAACAAGCCATTACTATCAGCAGGCCTTGGCAAAACATTGGTTACACTTTCAGTATCAATCGGTACGTTACAAATTGCTCCTTTAACCTTGGGAAAATTTCCTTTTGGCATTATCACAACTTTCTTGAATAGAATTCGTTTTGAAATGAGAACTTTTTCCAAACGATTAATGTCAGCTAGATGTTGCGGTAAATCGTAGATTTCCAGTTTGTTCCAAACACCTTGGGTTGGAATTTTTTGGGCCAACAGCTTCCGGTGACAAGTAATACAAATATATGCCATACCGTCAAAACTTAAAACAACTGAAAATTTAAAATCATCAGTTTCAATATTATATTTATTTCTATCAAAAGAGACAACTGATCGCTTATACAAACAACGATTACATGAAACACAAATATAGTAAGGTCCTTCATTAACCATTTGTTTGAATGATTGAATCCGTTTTTCTGCTGTATTAAATAAATTCCTTTTAGCTAAAGTGTATCTTTCCCTTTTACTTCTTAACATTTCATGATACTCATCAGTTTCTTTTCTATCAAAATACTTTTGATGCAGTTTGGACAATAGGTTTGTATGCTGTGGACTGCCCTTCATGGATGCATATTTTGCTTTAGCCGATTCTTTTGCCACTTCCTTATTTTCTCTATATAATTCACGTTTTGATTCCAGTTTTTTCTTGTGTTCTTCTGATCCCATATTCTGCCAGTATTTTTCACGAAGAGCTTCTTGCTTTTTGATTTGCTGAGGGGTATCCTTGCTTTCCAAATATTTCTGATGTAAACTGCCTTTGTTTTCTAAATATTTCTGATGTAAACTGTCTTTGTTTTCCAAATATTTCTGATGTAAACTGTCTTCGTTTTCCAAATATTTCTGATGTAAACTGTCTTTGTTTTCCAAATATTTCTGATGTAAACTGTCTTTGTTTTCCAAATACTTCTGATGTAAAATGTCTTTGTTTTCCAAATACTTCTGATGTAAAATGTCTTTGTTTTCCAAATATTTCTGATGTAAAACGTCTTTGTTTTCCAAATATTTCTGATGCAAAGCATTTTTATTCAACAAATACCTTTGATGAAAACTTTCCAATTTTTTCGTATGTTGATCAGATCCTTTTTTGAGAGAATAATCATGCCGCATTTGTTTCAGCTGATCTTTACCTTTATCAGTAGCTTTGCCCTTATCATATTCATCGCGCCAACGTTTCAAGAGTACTTCATAATTTTCTGGGTGAAGTTCTTTTGATAACACAAGTTTACGTTTTTTAGCAGCACCACTTTTAGATATTTTGTTGCCTGATTCTATCATTTCCACCATTACAAATTGAATTTGACACAAAACTGTATTTCGATCAAATAAGTGAACTTCAGAAAGGTACTTTTGAATTTGCATCATACTTGAAAATTTTAACAAGGTTCCTGAGCCATTTTCATCGGCAACACCCATGTCATTTCGACTATGTGAGTCAAACAAATAGAATGCTTTTGTGTCCCAACTAATGCTGAAAGACGTTTGATTGACAAAGAATATCATTCCATTACTTTTGTCAGATAAGCGATTATACGATGCTTTTAAAAAATTATAGTTATTCCTATCAATCTCAGCTGTCACATTTTCCACATATGATATCAAATATCTGTTTTGTTCAATATCCAATTGACATGGCAAGTCATCTACTGATAAAAAACGAAACAAATTCAGCTTTTGAAATAACTCATTACCTTTAATCATAACATAATCAAGGTCAGTAGTCTTCCAGAAACACATTTTTTTAAATTTAGACCAACATAATCCAATTAAAGAATTGCAAGTGCATTGCATACCAGAACTTGCACCAAACATTGGATCTCCTTGATGAAATGAAGCTCTTACTACCTTAACAATACTATATGTAGGTCCAGGATTACTTTCCACATCACCATCAATTAGAAGTTGCAGAATTTTGAGGAAACTAACATCTACTATCATAAAAAAAATGTACAATATAACTTTAACATCTTGGCAAACTAAATGGCAGAACAGCAGTAGAATTAAATTAAAACTGTAAAAACCAATACTGCCGCGCTGAGTACGAGCATAAAAACAACCACAAGAAGCTCGCCACTGTTCGGTGTCAATCATGATGAAAATGAAAACAATCTTACAAATCCAGAAACTCGAACGAATACAATAAGGTACCTTTTCTAATAAATATTGACCACCAACAAAATGAGTCCGATCAAATTTTGTAACAAATCTTTACACTTTGAATTTGCAGCGAAACAGAAACCCTCCACGCCGATATTCTCATGAAGAGAGAGTGCCATTATGCGGACAGCATGGGTAAAACAATCAGGGCATCAAACCGGGTGGAGAAAGAAAACAAACCAATGAATTTGTAGATGAGTTTTGTGTGAACCAATGAATTTCGAGATGGCGGTTGCATGAACCAATGAATTTCGAGAAAAAAAAATTCGCTAGGTCTGGACAGTAAGATGAAAAAAAAAAAAAAACAAGATGCCCTTGCAGGCATAAGGATTTCTGCAAAATCAGCTGAAGTATGAAAAAAGAAAGACTACGACATTCTTGAAATTTAAGAAAAGTTTAATCCGCAATATATATTTATTAAATTTCTGATCGTGTACTCCCCAAAAATCTGGAAAAACATAATTGCCACTATGCAAAACTTCATACCAATAAACATCAATAAACTTGATTATATCTGAATGACATGTGTTATTTTGTTGGTCTGAAATGATATTAAGGATTCAGTGATCAATTCAGATAAGACAATGAGTATGCATGTAAGTCAATGTAAATGTTATGAATTTAATATGTATTATCAATCTTCCTAACAGAATTCCTAAGGACAAAAAGGAACGCATAGATTTTAATGATACGAAATACATCCATATAGTAAGTAAGTAAGTGAGTAACGGGAGTTTTTAGTCCTTGGGCTTCCATCCGTAATGGTTGGTTCTTCCGCCCGCAGACTTGCAACTGTTAGTTGACTTACTGCCAGAGATACGTATAGCATTGCTCTAACTTGCCCGAAGGCCAGTGTGCAGTCAGTCGATGGCTCCTAATGGGCTGACACGCTGCTTTTAAAGCGCATCGGAGTGGTGTATTGAGATACGACATGACTGGACTCGAACATGGGTATATACATACAAAATCAACATACATAACTGAAAATTAAACTTAAAAACTTAGAAACTTAAAAAAACATTAAATTTTTAATTACGTAGTACACACCCCAGGAAATTATTAAAGCATAGCTGACACAATATGAAACTTACGTTAACTGCCAATAAACTTAATGAACAAAAGAACAATAAATTTAAATAGATGCTGTAAGATATCACAGTGATTACGTAAGTCTTTCAATATATACGGTCAATCATCCTAATAACGAAAAGACTTCCCAAACAAAAAAAAGTAAACAAAGATTTGGATTATGTAAATATGTGATCCAAATTAGCAAACATAACTGAAAGCAGTTAAAATTTACTGACAGTCGAGATAAGTTTCCTATTTGCTATTAGGAAGTCCCATTCCTAATTAAGGGCATTGATAATAATACAAGCCAAGAACTATACAAGTAAATACGCTAACATATAGCTACAGAAATATCAAACATAAAATGATGCAGGAGAGGTTAGACAGATATTCTTGTTGTTGGAGCTGAAGAGGAAACTGAGCTGAGCTGTACGTATCCAGAACTTAAATGGCATTATTGCAGCCCACAGGTGAAACAAACGAGCTTTTGTATTTAGAAAAGCTTAAAAGAATACCAGACATTTTCAAAAAAAACAAAAACCTTTCCTTTTGACACACTGTTTTTATAAAACATTGAGAACTTGTTTTTAAAAAAGAATGAACGTAGTAGAATTTTTGTAAGATAATCATAAATTTCTACCCTCTACTCTCGGTCTTGGAACTGTAAATCTATTCAACATTGATCAATCAGCTTTTGGAAGTTTCTTCGGTGTCACGCTGTAGTGTACCATTATGCGAACGGCGTGCAAATGTAAGTCGAAAAATACCCGGATGATCACATGGCAGAAATTCAAGCCAATAAACTAGCGCTATTAAAGTTAATTAGCACCCTTTCGTAATAGTGGCGCTTCATGACCAATAAACATTGACACGCCATTTGTATGAACCAATGAAATTCGAGAAACAAATATGCGCCGGTTTGGACAGTAAGATGAAAACAGAACAAGATGCCCTACCGGGCAGAAGGATTTCTGCAAGCTTTGCTGCTGAAAATGCCACAAAAATGCAACACTAGCACACTAGTCCTGCAAAACTAAGACAGTCACATCATTCAGCTCGAGAAGCATCAGCATTAAATAAACAAAAATATTAATGCGACTGACAATGTTCGTCAAGAAAGTCAGCCTACCATAACATAAAAAAGGGGCTTTTCTTTATGCTATTGCGGAGATCATTTATGAAGATCTGTTTTTTTGTACGAATAAGCTGAATGATTGTTACTGGATATTTGCCACCCACGTACTCCAAAAAAGTGCATCGACACAATACGAAACTTTAATTTAACCACATTAAATATAACGAATCCTATAAAAAGATTGTGTATACTGGCGCTAACCAACATATCGTTTGGGCAGCACAAACTAATATATAAAGTTTCTATATTGATCTCCTCAGAATGAAAAATATAAATATCACAATAATAATTACTTAGAAATTAAAGCTCATATCTAATCTAAAAGTTAAAAAAAATACAACATATGTAGGGAGAAAAGAGATAAGCTGATATAGCCAGAATACATCCAAAAATTGCTATTAAATATAGTATAAATAGCTGTATAGAGTGCATATGTTGGTGATGTTGGGGAGGAGGAGCTGAAAGGAAGCTAAGCTGAGCTTTAAAAATCCAAAAGCTTCTAAAAATTGACTTCAAACATGCATACACATACAAAATACACGAAGGTCTTTCATATTTAAAAAGGCTTGGAGCAAAAATAAAACAAGAAATACCTTTTCTTCCACACACCATGTATTGGCACTGTTTTCATATTTTAAACTTCAAGAAAACTTCTTTCAAAAAACAGAATAACCACACTGTAATTTAATTTTGTGAACATGATAAGTTCCCAACAGTAATGCAATTCTTTATATAAAATTATAAGCTGTATTAACTTCTTTTAAAGCCATATTTCCATCAAAGAAACTTTTAGCAAACTACACACGTTCTTTCGCTGCCATTTTTAAAACGTTTTGTGGACGATCACATGGCATGGCGAAAATCAGCCAATAAACTATCGCTATTTAAGTGGAGGTGGCTAAATTAGCACCCTTTCGTAGAAATCGGGCATTATGTACCAATCACGATTGAGACGGCTTTTTTATGAACCAATGAAATTTAAGAAACAAAAATGCGTAGGTTTGGACAGTAAGATGAACAAGATGCCCTACCGGGCAGAAGGATTTCTGCAGGCTTTGCAGCTGACAATGATACGCCAGCTGTGAATAAAACCCGAACGGTACTGGTGAATATTGATGGTGTAGTGTCATCCACAACAGAGTTTTTGAGTACTTGAATTTCACGTGTATTTTTTATCATCCAAGGTCCAGTATAAAATTTCTAGCTTTTATATTACTACTTTTGTTAGCACGGTGTTTTAGTTAGTTGCCAAGTCTTCTTTCAATCAGAGAGTCATTGCAGTGCGTGAGAAAGGACCAAAAGCTTGATAACGTAACTAAATACGCGTTTTAAGGTATTACAAAATAATTTTGAATACAACAATGGCAAACTTTCTTTTTTTTATAGCAAGATACAGTTACATACAAAATAAATTTTTACAAATAAACCAAGATAAACTTTTACAAAACAAAACATCCTAACTAACAAAATAATGAACTATTTAACATCAGTTGGAATAACAATTATGCAAACGTGAGAACAGAAGAATTGGAATCGCTTTATTTTTAGATTCCAGAATTTATTGGTCATGAAATAATAAGTACGAAAAAGAATCGAGTCAAGTCAACTATCAAACAAAAATAAACTTCAAAAAACCGAAGACTTGCATTTGTCAGCAGTATTTACATGCTTCCATCTTTAAAAAATCGAAAACTAATGAATGAACCGGAGTATAAACTAATAGTTAGATAAAACCGATACATGTGTTACGTGCATTCGTTAATACAACAGTAGTTTTATCTTGAAGAATGTCATCAGTTACACGATCTTCATCTGTAGGAAGTGGCTGCTGCTTTCTTTGATAATAAAGCTGAACTTGCTGGCGATATACATATACTTTGACATCTTGAAATTGCAACTGCAAGGTATAATAAACTTGAAAATCGCTTATCCTCGAACGCATATTGCATTTTTGACACAAAGCAGATGATCCAGTTGTTTGAAGACTGGCTGATGGCGATTCTTTTTGGCATGCACAACATATGCAAAACTTTTGCACTGATACTGCAGTAACAGGAAAAGTGAACGATTTTTGAGAACAGTGTGAGTTCATGTGAGGAGCATGAAGTAGTTTGTCTTTTGATGCAAGACGACAAACACTGGAACCCTTTGTCACATGCAGCATATTTCCACCATTGGCATAGGTCCTGAAGGTTGCATTCTTTAGTTCATATGCCCCATTTTCTTTGATTAAATGGATGTTTTCACCCCATATGGAAACTGGAATTGATACATTTTTATCATTTCCCATAACTTCCTTTTTGAACATGACATCCTGGTGATACTGGCTGTTTGTGGTTATAGTTGGCTGGTCTTCTACCGATAAGTATAAAACACACGAAACACGCGTTTTATCTGCCATCAGTTTCACATCTGACAGCTCTTTTACTGGTGCATCATTGGGATCATCCAAATTTGAGCTGCAAGGAAATGCCACAGAAGTTGGTGTAATACGAGATCGATCATTGATAATGATATCCTCCTTAGAAGAATCAAACTTATTTGGAACGCTTCAGAAATGATCTATTTTCACCGGTGACTTGTCAGTGAATGCTTTCTCAATTTGGTCATATGAGTTGGGATTAAAACAAACCCCGCGATAAGTTTTCTTATTGCTTTGAAGCAACATATCAAAATACTGGGTTTTTGTGGATTTCGCTTTCTTCATTGGTGATAACTTATGGACAAAAACCGAAATGCCTAAATAAAAATGAAAAAAAAATTGTACACATTATCAGGTTTTTTTTTACCCTTTCATGTGAAATGGTGTAAATACATAATATACAAAACCAATATTTTATTAAGTTCATGTACATTGATGGAGCAACCTTCAATCTTATGCAAACCTTTAACATTTATTTTATTACAGTGGTTTATTTATCACTAGAAGTGCTAGATCATTGAGTTTGTATTTACATTTTTTTAATTTTTTCCAAAGAACTTACCATCTTCAGGTGGATTCGTATTCAGGTCTTCATCAATTTCACCTGCATAAGAAATCAAATAACAATATTATTCTATCTGATCTGAGAATTGATATATACATGCAAAATGTATGTGAAATTATTAAACTTACCAACATCAGCTTTCCTTTTTGAAGATTCTAAAAAAGATGTGAGGATTTAATATTAACTTGTTCATTTTTAACTCTTTATCCAAAATTACGTGAAACGAAATTAAAATCAGAACATCTTTGTGAGGAAAACAAAATTCCAAAAATGTATATGAAGACTTGTTAATCAACATCTTGAGCTCTTCAATATATGTGTTCAATATCATTTTAGACAAGGAAGAATCTCTCTGATTTGTTATTTGTTATTAAATCTCCAGATTTTGAAATTAAAATTTTAAAAAATTCACGTACTTGTTTTTGATAGATCTTCTTTGCTGTTAGAAGTCTCCTCATTCTCCTTAGGATTGTCATCGTTTTTAGTAGACATCGTGTACTAACCTAAATATACGAAATATACAGCTTATTATTGACGAGTATAAAATCTAACAACTATAAGTTTGGGCAAAATAGGGAAAAAACTGTACTTACTTTGTATATCGTGAACCACGAGAAATTAGAAGTCACGCCACGCAGTTGAAACACTTATGGTAAAGATATAGTGACCTACGAGGCATTTTATATGTATGTATTGCACATGGTTTTCTTTCAAATTTAGGTGACGTATTGTTTGAAAACATATAATGAAAGTACTAGTGACGGCTTGAATGGGAGTGTCTCATTGGCGACTTTTTTTAGAGAGTTTAAAATACTTTGTACAGCGGCATGTACCAGTGTCTCATTGGCGACTCGTTTCAGAGATTTTAGAATACTTTGTACAGCAGTTTGTACCAGTGTCTCATTGGCGACTCGTTTCAGAGATTTTAGAATACTTTGTACAGCAGTTTGTACCAGTGTCTCATTGGCGACTCGTTTCAGAGATTTTAGAATACTTTGTACAGCAGTTTGTACCAGTGTCTCATTGGCGACTCGTTTCAGAGATTTTAGAATACTTTGTACAGCAGTTTGTACCAGTGTCTCATTGGCGACTCGTTTCAGAGATTTTAGAATACTTTGTACAGCAGTTTGTATCCCAACATTTTGAATAACGAAATTTCCCTGTAAATAAAGTGAAAATCGATTTGATTTGCTGTTGGCCGTTTAAATGTTTGGTTTATTGTTTCCCTTTGAATGATTTTTTATTTTTATTTTTTTGCATTCGATGTTCTGATACTGTTTTGCCGTGTTTATTCCAAGAATTAATTTGCCTTTATTTTTCCTTCCTCAAGGTGTTTACTACATTACAAACCATAGTCATTGGAATATTTCCTAGTTTTAGCTTATTATTAACTTATCTTCAATATTTTCAATAGTTACACTTTGTTTTAATCACTGCTTGATCACGTGATAAAATTTTAACCAATCCACATTGGTGATATGATATCTTGTTAGTGAAAAAGTTCAATTAAAAATATTGTTAATAGTGCTAGGATATTTTTTAATGACTTTGGACAACTGTTCGATGTTGATAACAAGGGGAAATGGAAAACTTCATATTTTCTTTTGGGATTCAACTAGAGAGTGTGTTGTTTTTACTTCAAATTGACAATCTACATCCCCAGCAAAACACAAAAAAAAGCAAATAAAGTGCAAAATGTAACTTATCAAGCAAAAATAACTTAGCCCAATGAATAGAAGTTAGAAAAATATTCTGTATTTATTGTGCATTTGCCGTAACTAATTCGAGGCTTCCTAAAACAGATGCAGGTTTGTCTATGTAAGGCTACAGGTCTGGAGCCTAACCGATTGCTTGATTGATGTGCTTTGTTTCTTTTTACGTCAGCGTCAAAAATAGAAAATAAAAGAAAGTAAATAGGCTGAAAATCTATTTCTTATATACGGCGCCACAGCACGTAAAACCTTTTTCTCTGAACAGATGTGAGAGAAAATACCGAAAGCACCAAAAAGATCGAAATGCGTGATAGAAATTGACTAGAACTGTAAAAAGTTTTTTACGTTCTCGGTATTTTTTCGAAAAAGTTTTTAACTTAATTTTTAACTGAAGAAACACTGAAAAGCGTGTGACTTTGCTTTTTGATACACCAAATTAGAGGTTTTTAAAGCCTCGTGTCATCCCACCCACTTCACGGATCTGTGTTCTCGTGTCTGCTTTCCTGAATTTACAACATATATCTTTCCAAGTAATTTTGGGGAAGGGCCATACTTGCGCTACCGAGTTTTCCTTAGTGAAGAAAAAACTGAACTAAAATTTGAGTATGATAGCGGATTTTGAGGTTGGAAAAAAATTTAATTTTCGCGAATAGCCTTTATTTATATTTTTTGCGGAACTAATTTTCGTGGAAAGGGTTCAAAAACGCGAAAAGGTAGTAGTTTGATCATGCCATTACCACTATTGAAGCATGATTTCTCACAAAATGTATTTCTGGTAGATTTAATTTTTGTGAAAGGTCCCCTAAACTTTACCATGCAAAGATTTAAGTCAAGTACCCCCTTTTTTTATATAAGGAACCTTTGTGGTGGGGCTGAGGCTGAAGTTCCTTATTTTTTTTAAGAGTTTGAGCCTCACAGTTCCTTATTTAGACGACATTGATTTAATTCTTTGCAACTGACCATTGATAATTTGCGTTGTACATAATTTACAAACTTGAAAACTACTTCAGTTTGCAGCCTTTTTGGTATAGATTTTCTTGTGTTTAGTTTTTATTAGTTTTATTGATATAAAAAAAGGAAGTTCTTTAGTGTTTCTTATATTTGAACTTTTATTTCAGCCTGGTTAGTTCCTTAAGAATTCCTTAGTTTTAGAGACTTTTTCAGCCTCAAGTTCCTTATAAAGGTATTCCTTATAAAAAAAACGTGTATTAAGCAAGAACTACTAATCTGGTCGATTAACATAACGATGTAAGTTTTTTTTTGTAGATCCGATCCATTGATAAAAAATTGCTGAATCGACTTTTCTTTCGACGTATGACAACAGTTCATTATTTACAAAAAGAATCAACAAAAGGGTATTTTTATTTAATACAAGATGAATAATTTATATAATTGTTACATATTCACAAATACATGAATTTTTATACACCTTTCATAGAGTTCGTTTTTATGTCGTATTCTGAGACTGTAATGACAGTACGGGCCTCGTTTTGATGTGTTCTTTTGTTATATGGCAATTACGAAGTTATAAATTTTGCGTATTTGCAAATCGCAGTGGGAAAAGTTTTGGGTTATTACAAGCACAGAGACGAGGCTCGTACTGACATTACAGCCAGAATACGAAATAAAAAAACAAACTCGGGAAAGGTGTATTTCATGGTTCCGTTCAATAATATTCTCGAAACTATCATAGGCAAACTAACAGACCAGGGTAAAGAAAGATTACTCGAAACTCAGGTGTGAACTCAGAAAACTACCCCGGTTTCATCTCACTTTTGCCGACATCTCGGCTGACGTATGATTTTTCTCATATAGAAACGAAGCAAAAGGTAGGTGTAAAGATCAGAAGTGACGTAATAATAAAAAGGCTTAATTTTCCTCATAAAAACTGTCAGCAAAACGAAGCCCCCATAGAACCGGTCTGAGTTTTTCAATGTTTTTAAACAAAGCGATTTTAATACCTCTTGGATCATCAATGGCAAACACAATTTTTCAGGACTAGATTTGCGGGATATTTCGACGCAATTGCAGGGCAGTCACGAACTCGAACATGACAATTTAATGGCACTATATCTCGATACTTTTTGGTGGATAAAATATCCTAGATTGTCACTAACTTATCTGCTAAATCAGTATTCTGAAGGATTCAAGGATAATTATCAAAATCCACAATTTTCGAAGTTGTTTAGATATGCTCATATTCGATATCTAACTGTTTTGCGAATTTTTCCTTGCATTATCAATGTTCAACGGTGATTTTTTCTTTTCTGATCACACATCGTAGGTTTTTGGTTTGAATGATAGTGGATTATAAACTTTATCTTGAAACAATGTTAAAGGAGAACGGAGGTCAAAAAATTTTTTTTTTGAAACTGTTGGCTTTTAATATCACAAAGTCACTGGTAAAGTTTTTTTCTTCCAAATAATTATATTTTGCCCAAAAATAAGCTTGGAAGGGACGCGATTGCTCAGATTTTTTTTCTCGTTGCCGTATGATTATCACTTATCGTGACGTAACCAGGCTTATCATTATTGCTCGTATTAGTATAGATTATTGAGTCACTGCGCTGGGAGTAACTTTTGACATCCGATTTAATCGATATTTGTTACGTTTTCTTTTTATTCTTTTTTCAATTTTGTGGTAATTACATGGTGATTCAAAGATCTTAGGTAAGTGATGCTTCTTATCGATTTTTTGTGACTTTCTGAGTGTTTTTCTGCTGAAGGTGTTGTGCACAACGATTCCGTGTATTCTCACATTGCATATTGATTGGTATAAAGAAATTAAAAGATATTTTAAAAAATCACTTTAGTGGTTTAACTCTTAATTAACTCTACTTAAATTTCAGCAAGATGAAACTAGTAAAATAACTTTTGTAGCTAAGTTCGCACAAGGTTTTTTTTTTTTTCTCCTTCGGTAAATAAATTTTCTTTTTATGATTAGTATGATTGTAGTTATGAATAATTAATGAGAAAAAAGTATAAAGGTCGCTCTCCATCGTGTCTTTGTATTCTAATAGACATGCCGACCTGTATTGCGTATGGGTGTGCAAATGCATCAGGGAAGGATAGAAAAGGCCTTTATATTGTACCAAAGCCAAATAGCGAAGAAGAAAAAATACGTGCAGCTAGATGGCTTCATAACATCGGCACTGGTTACACTGTAGACTCGTTCACATTTACTGGCGACAAACGAGTTTGTGAAGACCACTTCCATCCAGAATGCTTCCAACGCGACCTAAAAGCGGAACTTCTAGGTTTAAAACCAAGGAAAAAACTGGTTCCTGGAGCTGTACCAACTATCTTCTCCTTTAAAACATTTGATCAGATTAACATGGATGGCACTACTGTAACAACAAGACTTAGTTCTTCTAAACGCATAAAGAAGATGGAAGCAAATAATGTAAGGCAAACACACTATAATATCTCCCAGTGATGACTCTTGAAAAAAATAAAAAATAGAAACATTTTTATGAAAGAGTATCGAGACATTGAACTTATTTTTAGGAACTTTCGTCATTACTATCAAGCAAAGATATCAGTGAATCATTGCCTCTGGAGATCAATGAAAACAACCGTCCAAGCAAAGGAGTCAGAAATAATAAAAAAAGAAAGGTTCGTTCCTTCAGGTCACTAATTATATTGTTATAAATCGTTTGATTAACAATGCATTTTTTTTGTTATCATTATTAGCGTTCTGAAGTTCAAAATCCACTGCCACTAGCAACAATATCTTTCGTGGACGTCTCAACACAAACAGATCCCTTATTTACGAATGAGTTGTCTGCTCAAGCTCCAGAAACCTTCTCCATTCCTGTTAATAATGTTGCTGTAGTCATGGATCAATGTTTAACTTCTACTCCAAAGAAAGATAAAGAAAATTGGCTTCTTTAACGGTCAGACGCTTTTTTGAAAACTAACGTCAAAAGAGTGAAAATAAATTAGTTTTTCTTAAAATTCTCACTCAAATTAAAAAGAAGTGAGCTGATTTTTTGCTGAAGAAGATGAAGGAAGCTGCGCTCGTCGTAATGGTGTATCTCTTTCTACATCAAATGGGAAGTAGCCACGAGAAATCGAGTTTTAAAGTTCAAAACAAAGACTTTTTGACTCGACGTCAAAATCACAACAACAAACGGAGGTTTTGTGCACCGATCCATCTCTACGCAAATCATTCGGCAACATTCCGGCTCCTCATCTCCGGTGATATCGAAACTAATCCGGGTCCGCTCGCGTGTCCTGTTTGTGCCAAAACTGTCCGTAAGAATTCGTACCAATTGGAATGCAAGGTTTGTCTCAACTCGACTCACGTAAAATGTATTTATAAAACTGTAAAAAACTTCTCAGACAAACACAATTTATGGACATGTCATGACTGTCTGCTTACTGAATTACCGTTCAACAATGCTGACATAGACTTTCTACTATCAGATTCTTCAACCGTGAATGATATTCCTGCACAACAAAATACCCAAATCCAGTTGGACCTTCTAAACGCCAACCGAAACAACTACAGCATAGCGCATCTTAACATACAATCTATCAAAAATAAAACTGCCCAACTTGAAGCCATGCTCCTAAAACACAAATTTGATATCCTAACAATCTCTGAGACATGGCTCGTTGACAATCCTGCACTGATCAGACAACTCAACTTCTCCGGTTATCATCCTTTCAAGTACAATAACAGAAATGGTAAACGTGGCGGTGGTGTTGGAGCCTACTTCAAAGACGGCATCAAACATCGCCCAAGAACTGACATTGATAAGAAAGACACAACGATCGAACACCAGTGGTTTGAAGTGAAGGGAAAGAAAAGCCCCTTTCTTATAGCCGTCTTCTATCAACCAAGTTCCGAAGATGTCGACAAACGCGCCTGGCTTCAAAAATTCGAAACATTGATATCGTACGTTCACACCATCTGGTCTGATCCAATCGTGATCACTGGTGATACAAATATCGATCTCCTGAAAGAGAACTACAACGTTGCAAACGAATATAAAGACACCCTAGATCGTCTCGGTTTACGTCAACAAGTGAAGAAACCAACCCGGAAAGGAAAAACCTGCCTTGACCATATTATTACCTCGTTTCCGAAAGTCATCGACGAACACGTGATACCCTGTTGCGAAATGAGTGATCATGATGCACCTTTCGTCATCTGCAACCTAAGGAAACCAAGATTCGAACCGAGGTTTAAATACATACGCAATGAAAAAAACTTCGAGCTTCATGCGTTTAAAAACGATATCGCACAAGTACCATTCAACCTAGTTTACGCTTTCGACACCGCCGAAGCACAGCTTGACATATTCAATGAACTGTTCACTAGCTGCCTTAACCGACATGCGCCACTTGTAAAACAGAAAATCACACGTCCACCAGCTCCATGGTTGAAAGACCTCAATATCGGCGAGAAACAAAGAGAAAGAGATTACCTCCGCGCTAAGTGCCATTCCCCCGATGCCGAAGAGGGAGACTGGAACCTCTACCGTAAAGCTCGTAACGAACTAAAGACTCTCATTCGTGTAACCAAATCTTCTTTCTTCCGTCGTGCCCTATCCTCTAAACGACCGAAAGAGGTGTGGTCGACCATCCATCGTATCCTCAAGCCGAGTCCTCAAAAGATCCACGCTGAGCCCGACACCCTCAACCAACACTTCAACACAACTGCTGGGAGACTACTTAACTCACAACCGAAACCAGAGCAACTCCTTCATCAACTCATTGACGATCTACCTGAATCTGATGATGCGTTCACCATTGCTCAAGTCTCCTACGCTGATGTTCGTAAAGCCATTAGAAATCTTCGGGACGATTGCTCAACCGGTCACGACCAAATGCCATCAAAATACATAAAACTGTCTGCAGATGAAATCTGCAGTCCGATATGTCACATCATTAACACCTCTATTCAACAATCGATCTTCCCAAGTCAATGGAAAATATCAAAAATCAGCCCAATTCCTAAAATTGATTCACCGAACGAGCCAAGTGATTACCGACCAATATCGATTCTACCCATCCTATCAAAAGTCTACGAGAAACTCATAGAGATAGGAAAGTGCGGATGCTAGGACAGAAAATATAATCATATGATTTTCGGGAATTTCCCTACTATCATCTTTGTTTTCATAACGCGATACGAGTTACGAAACGTGTTATTATTATAACCACAAATTACTCATAATTGTAAACAATTAAATATCTCATTAAAAATGTAGTAAAAAGCAGTTTGTAGCAGTTTAAACTTTATAACATAAATGAGCTAACAATACATATAACATACAGATCAGCGTAGTCTAGTGGATAAGAACGCTAACTTGTAACAACAAGGTCGTGTGTTCGAACCCCACGCAGTTCGTCTGAGAGGAAGTATATATACTTCGGCGGTTGTAGATCTCTCATGTCCTGGTTGTAAAACTTGCATGAGTGCGCACTTCCCCGCAGTTGTGTTGAATATATCGCGGAATGGTTAGCATTGTGTCTGGGTGATTTATCACTGTCAGGTTTCTCTGGTCCATAGAGACATTCAGGTTACCGTCATTTCGATCGAAATTCAACAAACGCCAGGGCTTAGAAGTGTTAGCATGTATCCACAATGCCGGCTATAATTGCAAACTACATACGCTGATCAGCGAAATACATACCATATACTAAACATCGTGGTAATCGCTAAACCAAAGAACTTTTATTTTTTTGTTTATGTTGGAGAGCTAGTCACTTTGAGTGAAATATGATACGCTTGCATAACATTAATCATTTTGTTATGTAAACAAAATAAAAAAAAATTATAGCGTTCCGAGGGACACCACAAGCAGACACTAAGGTCTAAATGAATGATATAAAACCCAAGAGCGGAATAATTTGAAAATTGTGGTGAACAGGCGACAGAGTCTGCCGGAAAGGGAAGGTCTAGTGGAGCGGCTAGATTGGAACTGGATGGTGCCGTCCGCTCCCGGTATTCACCACAAAATGTGCCAAAAGTTGTCGGGAAAAACAATGTGACTAGATGTAATATACTCGAACAGATCATGAACGGCCATCGCGTGCGTAGTAGTCGGAGTTCGTAAGTAGTCACACAAATAGTCTAAGATCTAGGGGTAGAGCTCAGAGCTGGTGGATTGGAGAAGCCAGGGTGGAGTGCCGGTTAGATCGAAGACAATGAATTAAAAACCCTCTAGGGTATCACAACAACAACAACAACAACAAAAACCCTAGGGGGTTCTCCTAAGGGAGTTTTGTTTTCAATAATAATAATAATACCATATACTAAACATCGTGGTAATCGCTAAAACCAAAGCTATTTTCTCTTCTTCATGAGATGGGAGTGAATCTGTTTGACTCACTACTCTTTTGTGAACTTTCTTTTGTGAACTTTTATTTTTGTTTGTGCTGGAGAGCTAGTCACTTTGGGTGAAATATGATGCTCTTGCATAACATTAATCATTTTGTTTCTTCCGAGGCTCAAGTTGTCATTAGATATGAGAATTTTATTATTATAACCAGACACTCCCGACTTGATGTTTAGATTCATGTCACTAGGTAACATGTAAATACCTTGTCCAACAGAATAATCAACTTTGCTTGAAGCATAATTTAAAGTATCTTGATAACGTTTAATGTCATCTTGAATATCAACTCTGCGGTTAACAATGTCTTCAAAGTTGTTCATAAAAACTCTTTGAGCTGTCAAAGCACTTGAATTATTACCTAAAATAGAAGAACGAGCTGAGGCTTGCGAACTAAGAAGAAGATAAGCATATGCTCTAACACTCTCTGAAATTTTTACAAGACCTGTTTTTGTAAAGCCTTTAGATTTTTCTATAATCCATCGTGTCATGGAGTCGTCTGTGAAATAACTCAGACCTGGCGTTGGATAGTCTCTACGTCTTTTTTGATACGAGCTGTAAAAATATTGTCCTTTGTATTTTTTAGGATCAGAATCGACACCATATTCACTACAGATTTTTAAAAACTCTTCTTTGTTATAAGGATTATCGTATTGGTTGAAACTATCTTCAAAAGGTAGAGGTGTCTGCAAGCGCTTAATGATTCGCCTAATATGATAATAGACGTGAAAACGATATACTGCTCTAATCATAGGAGTAGAGCGACCTTCTTTCAGGTGTTCAGAACTGACCCCACAAGCACTTGAAGCACACCAAGTGGCAAAATTGAGTTGGGTTTGCCATAATTTAAATGGTTGTTCCTGCCAAATTTTCATACGTTGATCATTTTCATCCATTTCGTAATTAGTAAATATATTTGGAAAAGTTGCGGGGAAAGAACCGCTCTCAGAGACGATAATTGTTTGTTTGTATAAATCTTTAGCATTCAATATCTGAAGGTATTGCCCTCCATTTGGTTTATAAAGCGCGTTGGGAACATATTTAAAAATATTCTCCATTATTATTTAATAATATTATCTTCTATTTAATACAAGAAAATGTATATCACAGCAAATCTCGTAAGGGGTGAGAAGACCATATATCTACCTTACCCCATTCGAAATATGGACGGTTCGAAAGAGATCGCATTATGTGAGATATTTGGAGACACCTTCACCTATCAAATCACAACACCGATAACATTGAAGCTGTCTGACGATGGGAAAGTTGAAAAGTCGATACCAAAACGAAAATTCACTGGCAGAGAATTGAACGCGTTTTTAGCAGGCACCTTTTTAGAAGGTGATATAGAACTTAAACCATTAGGCAAATACTCTCAAATAATCAGAACAAATACGCTAGCTAAAATAACCAAAATGAATTTACATCTCTCTGAACTCGACAACACTCAAAATCTTGAGGATGGAAAGCTAAGCGATATTCTACTAACTATTCCCATCGATAAATATAGTGACTTTACACATACTGAGCCTAAAAATCCTCATTATAAAAAACTAAAAAACGGTGTATTCCAGTCTCTCACATTGAGACTGACAGATCAGCATGGGAGTATACTAAGTGAAGATCTGGGTACAACCGTTGTTTTGTACATCCGCTAAACCGAGATAAAAAGTAAAAAATTAATTATATATCATAATTAATAATGGAGTACGGAAAGAGGTTAAATCCAGAACGTTCACTTAGAACTGCCCACGGTGTAAAAGGTTCTCGTCAAAAAGTAATTGTCACACACAATCCGAGTGAGATCGATCAAAATCAGTTATTATTGGTTAGGTTTCCAAATTTAGGAAGTGATGATGTTATTATTCCAGGAACAACGAATCTAAGTTTTGATATTGAACTCGAATCGAAAGCTGACTCAAAAAGAACATTGGTCAGTAACATTGGGAGAGCTATCGTTAAAAAGTTGGCTGTCAAGTTCGAAGGTAACGAGATATTGAGCATCGATGACTTTGATCTTTTTGGGTGTTACAGAGATTTATGGTTAACCAAGTTTGAAAAGAGAAACGCGATAAGACAGGGTATCATCATCGACGATGGGTGTACAGAGAATTGTATGAAATTGAGGATTGGTGCTTCTGATAAAGACACCACTGATGCAGAAGACAAAGCCATTGCTGACACCTATAAAAACAAGTTTGTCATTCCACTCGACTTTGAGATGCTAGATAGTACTATTCCATATTATCAAGCAGGTTTAGGTAATAGGCTTTGCTATGAGATCACATTTAACGACTATAACCGAGTTATTTATTCTGACCCTCCAGATACTGCCGCAGGTCAAAAACGTAACCCAGACGGTAAATACAAAATATCCAACATCTCACTTGAATATGAGCTTGTGACACAACCCACGTTGGCTAGACAAATCGCTTCTGAATATCAAAACATGGCTTTGCTCTATGATAGGGTTTTGCGGCACAGACAAATTAGAGTAAACAAGTCAGACACAACATGGAATTGGTCATTCAACACACCTGCCAAATCTTTGAAGGGTATTTTAGTTCTATTTGAAGAAGAAAAATCCTACAAACGAGAAACTTGTAAATTCTATAATCCAAAGATCGAAAAGGTATCTGTCATCGTCGAGGGTAAGCCAAATCAACTTTTTGCTCAAGGGATGCAGCCGTTTGAACAATACAATGAGATTTGCAAGTATTTTGCTGAAGGAAAACCAAAAGATAATAGCGTCGGCGAAAACCGAAAGCGCTTGGGATTACATGATGTAAAAGTCTCTGATTACTTAACAAACAAGTATGCTCTATGGTTAGATTTCAGAACAATTGATGAGAATGCTTTGCATGGCACCGGTCGAAAGATTGAAAATGCAAGTGAAGGCATCACTTTACAGATTGAAAAGACCGCTGAAACTGCAGGAAACTTAAACGCATATATATATCTAATAATGGATGCTCAATTAAACATACAAAACGGTCAATTTATGTCTGCATTATATTAGTAAAATGGATACACTTTACATGAAAGAACCTCACACAGCATTATTCGTTGGACCAACATCGTGCGGCAAAACGGATCGTGTTGTAAAATTATTAGAAAATGAATATCTCAATCACTTTGATTACATCGTGATTATATGTCCAACTTTGAGGTGGAATCAAACATACAGAGATCGGAAGTGGTTTTGGACTGACAACTATGTGATTTTAATTGAACCGCAAGGTCGCTTGTATGAATGGATTAAGGAAATGACCACTAATTGTGCTGGATATAAAACCTTATTCCTCATTGACGACATCATAGCTGATGAAAAATTGGACAAAAAGAGAAACCCTTTGCTCGAGTTGGCAATTAGTGGTCGCCATCGAAATCATTCGCTATGGTTACTTACACAATCATACACGGCTATACCTAAAGATTTACGACGGCAAGCTAAAATGTTATATGTGTGGTATCCAAAAGATAGAAACGATCTAGCCACCATTCATGAAGAGAACGATGTCATTGAATCGCAAGAAGAATTGAAAAATGTCAAGGAAAAACTGAAAGAAGGGAAACACACGTGCCTAGTCATGAGAATGGAACATCCAAGAACGCACATGATTTGTTAAACAGGTTGATATATTTGTTACATGACTCTTGTAACAAAAACTGTAAGACTGTTATAAGACTGTTATAAGACTACTATAAGAGAATAATTTACGTCTCAATATAGGATCTAGAATTTTACCAATATGTTTAATCCTCGATTCAAAGCGTACTCTGTCAACAGCAGCCTCTATCCAGTTACTTCTACGAGATTCACAAGCATAGATATAATGGACCATTACTTTATCATTAAAAGTAACCCTTTTTGTATCTTGATGGGAAAATATAATATCATCATCTGAGGATTCATCATCGAACATAATTGTTTAAGTAAACAATGTTTATTTATTTAACAATGTTAGAATATATTATTAAACATCATCATCCTCTTATAATTATTTTGTCTTACATAATTATAAGAGGACAGCAAACTCTTATACAACAAATTTCAACATAATTATAAGAGGACAGCAAACTCTTATACAACAAATTTCAACAAAATTATAAGAGAGTATAAGAAAATTATAACAAACACAACAAAATGATAGAATATGTCAACTTCATGTTATTAAGCATACTGCTGATCTCGCTATTTTACTTTTATTTTGTGTTAAAAAAATACCTCTCTCTAATAAAAATGGTGGAAACAGCGATCGATAATTTAATCAACCAGAGTTATGATGTTCCGGGTGAATTTCCACCTTCAGATGGTAAAAGACAAAAATTACTCGAGTGTGTCTTAACTGGAAATAGCAAGCTATACTTAGGGAAAATGTACACGGAAGAGCAAATTAACAAACTCAAAGATGAAGAGGTAGAAAAACTTTTTAGTATCTACGAGGCTAAACTATCAGGTCAAATGGTAAAATCCTTGGGGAAATCACTGATACGTATTTATTCCATGGGGGCTTGTGCAACGTTAGGAATAAACAATCAAGAAGCGCTGAGCAATGACCTGGAAAATGACCCCTTCTTAAACTCTGCCCTTCAAAGATTTACATGTGACTTATATTATAAATTCGGCTCATTATTAGCACCACTCAGTGTTGGACTTATTACCGGGAGGCATTATATCAATGAAAGGAATTTAAATAAATCCGATGATAATATAAATACAGTAGATAATAAAAATGTCAGAAGAACAGACTCCCATTCAAGTGACAACGAAGAACCCAAAAAAGGTTGAAGCGGGTAAGAAGTTGGCGGAATACAACCGTAAAAAACGAGAACAATTAAAACAAGTGTCACCTCAAAAAGAAATGGAGAAGCCTGAGGCCTCTCTCACCAAACCAAATGAACAACCCATGAACTACACCTATGGTGTAGGTGGAATAATAGCTCTCGGTTTAGTTGGTGGATTTGCTTATTTTGTGTATAAAAAGAGAGAGCAAATATTACCCCGTGGGTCACCATCCACCCCCCTTCCACAAAAATCTAAAATACCAGTGAAAATCAATAAACATGAAATGGAATAAAAAGAAAAAAATGTATATATAACAAACATGGACAAGAAAAGTATTGTCAACGATTTATATCACGCATCAGTCGTCTGCGTTTTCGCTATCGGCTACTCTATGCTAGGAAAAAAGGTGTTAAAAATGACACCTCCCTCTATTCAAAAGTTCGACTTGGAAGATACGGGAAAACTAGTTGCCATTATCGCCGCTAGTGAAGTGACAAAGGACTACTTAATCAAACAAAAGATTTTGCCTGAAAATATCAATATCTAAATATGGCTTCTATCGCAATGATGTTGGGTGGAGCTTTGGCTAACGCTTTGGCTTTCACAGGATCAAGCTATCTGTTTTCAAGTTTATCCAAAGACAGAATCGATAAGGAAAGAAAACGTCATGATTTGGCCATAGAAAAATTACAAAAAGCACAGATTGAATGGCAGCAAAAACGACAGGAAAGGATCGATTTCATCAATAAGCAGCTCATGCTCGAAAAGAAGGCTGATTCAAAATTCGTAGAGCTAAATGATGCAATGAGAGAGTACAATAGGGTGTTTAGTAATCATCTTGAACCGCTACCACGAGAGCCTGTATTGAGCGACTTTTATACACCGAGTCATGATCAACACGAAAGAGAGTTGACTTTTATAGCCCTGAGTATGATCGGAATTGGTGGAATTGTGTGGTATTTTGAAAGATAAAATGTATATTCAATTTGAGTACAAAAATTATGTTACACGTATCGTGTAACATATATACACACTCAGATGGTTACCGTCTAGTCACGAGGTACGTATAGATCATCCATCCAACCCCTACAATCAGAGCCCATAAATTTTGACTCAACCAACCTACAACTTCTTTTGCTCTAGTGAGTATCCACGATACGATAGACCCAATTATTCCCGGTAAAGCCTCTGCCGCTTTAGACGCCAATCTACCTAGAAGTGATGCTAACGCTTTTAGTTTATTTTTATCCATTCCTTTCCACCGTCCTTTTTATCACCACCTTTGTCAGGATTTTGTGAAGAGCTTCCAGCTGCTGACCCTCTCGGTAACAAAGCTTCCACAAGGACACCGATAGCCATACCAAACGCTGTCAGAATGCTAACGATTGTGATACCTTGTTCGCGGAATAGTGTTCGTATCCTTTCACCTAATGAGGTATCTTTGTCGAGGACTTTAGCAATGGTTTCTTTGATGCTCGTAACTTGACTGTTTAATTTACCTTTGAGAATATCAATGTTCTCTTTCCTAGCTTTCAACTCTTCATGTAATCCCTCCATTCTCTTTTCAACCTCTTTTCGTTGTTCGTCCGTGTATGTCGCATCATTTTCCATCTCCTCCAACTTGTTTTTCTCCTTATCGATATGATGTTCTATTCGAACCTTTTTCGCAGCCTCTTCCTGAAGACCTCCTCGTATGTTTCTCAGCGCTTTATCCAATCCTAACAGCTCACGCACAGGATATTCAAATAGATCACCGGTCTGAGTTGTTTCATGATCGACCGATTGTTGTCTAAGCGTTGAAATTAAATCTTCCGTACTGTTCACCACATCACCAGACATATCTTCCAACTCTACATCGGTTGCTGTTGTGATTTTAGATGTCGAAGGAAGCTCTTCTGCTATTTTATTAAGTACAGCTGCCTGTCTGGCTGAAAATTTGCTCTTAGGTATATCATACCCTAAACTACGTAATCTGTTCTTACCCAATATGTCAGCTATAGCACCGGTAGCCCTTAGTCTTCCATTGTTTGTCAATGGTTTGCTACTGTCTTTGTAGTATAATTCACCATCTCTAATTTCAAACTGATCGGTATATAACGTCTCAGGTTTTGGCTGGAATTTTTCGGATAATCTATCATACAGCCCTTCAACTAGTTCTTTCAAAACTCTAGTATTCAGACTGTGACCTCCAAATGATGTTTCTCGTTCACCTGATGTATGTATCTGTGCACCCGTACGGTCACCGGTCGGTATGAGAGGAAACGTCTCATCGGTTGTTTCATCTGTCGTCATACCATGTTCTCCAAAAGGATCTAAGTCAATGTCTGCCATTTTATTTATTTATTTAGAGGATAATTTATTATTAATTATGTTATAACAAACCTCTAAATATGAATTTTAAAATTTATCCAAAACTACCCACTGCTCCTGAGGATTTGAATGAGCAGGAAAAGTTTAACGCAAGCGTAATAAATTCTGAGTTTGAAGAGTTGATAAAACTTAAGAACAAGTTTAGCATCAAGCTCAAGAGATACAACAAGGCGATAGAACGATCGATGCTACTAAATGCTAGCTCAAGCGCTATAACCATTGGCTCTGGCATCGGTTCAATTGCAACAGGGGCTACGATTATCGGAATACCTATTTCTGCAGGATTAGGTGGTGTAGCCCTAGCCGGCTCTATCTGTACCGGACTTACCACAGCTGTCATCAAAAGATATCAAAAGAAAGTAGAAAAAGTGATAAAATTATATGATATTGTTACATCCTCAATTTCTGTCTTCGAAACAAGTATCTCACAGGCGCTGACTGATGGAAGGATCAATTACAAAGAATTCCAGGTTTTGCAGGGAACATATTACAAAGCTTTAGAAGGACTCAGTTCTACAGATAGAAAGATGGGTACCGAAGCTCAAAATCAATTTCAAAAAAGTTTGATGGTAGAACTCCAAAACTTGAAAAAATCCATAAACGAAAATGGTTACTAGGATGTGTGGTTATGTGTTCCTCAATTTGAAAAGTGATAAAGTGATAAATGAAACTGATATAAAGAGATATGATCACAAGTATATATAGACAATGGATTTTCCAACAGTTGATACATTCGAACAAACAATCAACAAGCAAAACAAGGAACAAATGGCGGAGATCATAAAGTGGCGAGAGCTACCTGAAAACGTGATTTATCATGTTAAATTTTTTTCTACAAAAGCTATGTATGCAGAGTTGAAAGATGGAGCAGGAAATATATATAAGGTGTG